>JAWPHD010009516.1:0-102897 GCA_037043455.1 Cyrtodaria siliqua
CTGATTGATTACCGGTTAATTAGACTGAACTGAGATAAAACAAATGCTAGCGGTCAAACATGTGAAAATTTTAAAATCGGCAAAAATTAAATTGACTTTATTTATGTTTGTTGACGTTGTTTTTTATTTGTGTTTGTTTTTTGTTAATTTTGTTTTACGCACGTTTTAAAGAGCAAAGAAATATAATTTTAATGAGGATAATTTAAATATTTATAAATCGGCGAAATGTACATAAACAGCGCTTATTTTAACCTGGGTTATCGTTCAGTCAAAACTTACCGGACATTACGCATTGTGATATTTTGTGTTGACGTACTATTTTTGTGCTGTCGAGTAACGGACTTTATTAATTTATGTATGTTCAAAATATATGTATGTCCAATACACAAATGGCGCAAAGAAATATATTTTCATTTATGTCGTCGCAGTCTACGAAACGGCCTGTGTGTTGGGGATGCACTGTGTGAGGTAGTCTCATTTATTTCTGACCCCGAAGAAGCAGAAAATAAGAGAGCTAGTGTTATGATAACACCAATAACTTATATATAATAAAATTCCTCACCGTCTGATTGGAGAAAAAATTAGACAAACACTAAAGTGTGTCTATACTGTAGCCGAGATGCGATCTTGTTTGGCCCAATTACATGATGAATTATCAATCATCAAATGTGTACCGGTAAGCCTGTTTTCACATGCATTATTGAATAATTGCCATTTCAAAGTAGGGTGATTCTGCCTTTCTACGCCGTCTAAAATATATGTCTTTCAAAATAAAGCGAAAACTTTTAGAACGCTACTTAATGTGACTGTGTGTGTCTAGTACTGTCTACTGTACTATGCAAAACGAGTTTTGTTTTGTTTCTCATGTTTTTGTTCTAGTCAAAAGCTGTGCATCCTAAAGCATTATAAAATGTTTTAACTGTACTATGTTTTTATTTTATACTTGTCATGTACATATAAGAAGAAATATAGCTTACAAATGCATGCAGAAGATTAAGGCAATATATCGCGATATATATCGTGATAATTTAATAAATATTGCAATATATCGCGATATTGGTTTCTGATATCGTGACACCCCTACTCTTATCCATATTAAATATAAAGAGAACTGATTGACACTGGCTGTATGCAGGACAATACAAGCAGGGTTCGACACTAACGCTAGCCCGCTAGCCCGAGGCTAGTCACTTTCGAGAAGGACTAGTAAAAACTCACAGTTGACAAGCCCGACGGGCTAGTTGTTTTTATTATTTAAAAGTCGATATTATGTGATCTTATATGATCCCGATGTCGAAAATTGCCAAATCATTTCAACTGTTCGCTATTCAAACTCGTCAATATCGTAATGTAAAGTAGGGTATGATATAGACCAAGACAAGCACCTGCGAATGTGTAGGTGTGTCAAATTACTCCTCACTGATTGGCCATTTTTTCTTTGATGGCGCAAAATGCTGAAAAATAACCCGCGTTTTAAACATATCCCCAAATCTTTTTCGTAGAGACGCTAGCATTTCTATCACTATATTAATTTCTAAGCATTTTATTAACATGATGAATGTGACCTTCACATTGTAAACAAACATGTGGTGATATTTAAATACGGAACTCTCTCCATCGAAACAAACGAAAAACATAATAGGAAAAGCGTCATCAGCAAAAAACAACATGATTCAAATAAACACATATGTGTAATTTAGCCATCGTGTAAGTGCCTACAGAGCCCTTTTCCCAGTTTTGGGGAGGGGAAAGGCAAAAGGTCCCTTTCCCAAAACTGGGAAAAGGGCGAAAAAAGAATGGTGAAAAAAATCCATAAACGGGGCATGAAATTTCCAAGGTAAGTCGGCATGACTTTAAAAAAATTTGATTGTAGAAAATGCCTTATACAGGCCGCTGCAAAGAAGGGTATAATGGCCGTGGCCTATAAATAAATTTGACTATGACCTAGTCACAAAGCTGTTGTCTTGCAATATTTACAAGCAGTACAGTCATATAGGAAATGCAACCTCAGCTATAGATAGAGACAGATCATGAAGTTTCCCCTCAGACAGGCCTTTGCCAGGGAGCGAATCCACGCTGGTTAGATGTCTGTCTATAGCTCCAAAGCCAAGGCCTTATCCATGGAGCAACCAATCCGTGATATTTTGGTATCTTCTTATTTTGCCGCAAAAGAGTAAAAGGAGGACTAGTTGGTTGTAAGAAGGGCTAGTGAAAAAAAGAAGGCACTAGCCCTGTAGGCTAGTAGTCATAAAAAGTTAGTGTCTAACCCTGTACAAGCAATTAATTTATCAATAAAACAGCAAAAGGAATACACTCAAATATAAGGACAATCATAGAATGTCATCTGTAGAATATTAGACTTGGCAAATTCGCCTTAATATACCAGTAGTCATTGTAGACAAATCTTAAAGCCCTTTCCTGTATTTGTTCAATCTTCTGTGTAAAAGTGTGAAATATATATAGTAAGTCTATTTAGTTTACTTAGTTTTTTCCTATTCTTTTTAAAATTCTAGATGCTGGGCTGCCTTTTAACAAATACTTTTTATATGCGTGTCGAAATGTAATTTAAAATCACTGTCAACACCCAACACTTTAACTATTGTTTGGGGCGCTTGTTTCAATCATAGATCTACATACTTTGGATTCGAAACATATCGTAAATTCAGTTTATCCGCCGAATAATAATTTACCAATGAATACTTGCGCATACAGGTAAGGGTTTTTCACGCATGCGCCATGCACGTTGCGCTAAGTTACGCACCATCTTACGAATTTATCAAATCTAAGAAAACCTAGTATACATATCGTTGTTAATTTATTTGTTTTGGGCGAGGATTTATCCATGTTTTGGGAAAATTAAGACAGCTGGCTATTTCAAAGACGAGTTGAAAGACAATTCTGTATTCTATACAGTGTTTTTGTTTTAGCTTTACTAAAAACAAACTAAATAACAAAAAAATATGTTCGTTTGACCGTACGTGAAACTGCGACAGTGACGTGACTCGGCAAATATATAAAAAAGTATCGTTGCTGATTTGTTTATTTTGGATAAAGTTTTTAAGTTAGCTGGCTATTAAATTCAAAGACACGTTATAATAAGAGCTAATTCTTTCTTCTATAGAGTGATGTCTGTTTCAGCTTTACTAAAAACGAACTAAATACCGTATTTGTCGGGTAATAGCGCGCATGCGCATATAACGCGCACCCCAACTTTGGGCCTGAAATCCTTGGGAAAAAACTTTTTTTTATGTATTGTAGCGTAAACCGCGCATTAAAAACATGTGTTTTCAATTTCAGGACAGCAGAGCGCCATTTTGAAGCATTGACCAAAGAGGAAATGTAAAACGAATTTTGATTTGCTAAAACGAAGCTGCATGTTAGACTGTGTTTTTTTACTCAAGTGTAAATAAACTTGTACTGTTGAGTGTACTTTTGTTGTTTACTCAAGTTTCAATAAAATAAAAATAAAACACGCCCGTGTTCAACTTTTATTACGATCATATTATATTTAATATTTTGGATTGATAATTAAAACCGATTATTCTTTCGAATAAATATGTGCTGGCCCTGAAAAGGACCGTTTTGTTCTGCTAACCCTTAAAGTTTTATATATGTTTGCTTAGAAAACAAATTCGAAAAAGGTTCAGTCTCGAAATCATCAACACTACAAACAGAAGTAACTAACTATAGTAATACTATGTATCTAAATTTGTAGCATGAAACATAAAGCCTAAACCGGAAACGAAATGAAACGTATTTAGTACGTTTCTATATAAACTAAGTGAATAATTTCGAAAATCCTCTATCACTAACAATGTTCTAAGTAAAAATTCAAGAAGTTTCAATGTAAATGTTGCTCTCAGAGTTTTATATGTGCATTAGATAACTAAACTAATGCGTAACTTTTCTTTTATTAGATGCAAGTCTTTTATTAGACAAATCTTATCAAAAACGAAAATAATTGTGTAGTAGGGATATTCCCGAAACTGTACAATCGCCTCTGGATAAGAATAGATTCTAAAAATAGACTTTTGTGATTTTGACAAAAAAACAACTTCAAGCAGTCTAAGCTGTTTGCACCCTGATAATAATCAGAGAGCAAACGTATAGAGTATAAGACTGCTGTAAACCTAAACCCCAAACACTAAACCCTACTCGTAGATATTTAAAGTTCCCTAGTTAAAAATAGAAGTAAAAATTGAATTCACACCAGTAGACCGGTAGACAAAAGACGTCTATCCCGGTCGAGTGTCACATGTTTGTTTAATAATTAGTTATCATTGTTTGCGGTCAGTTAACAAAAACCAAACAATTCACACTTAACACGTTTTCTCAATCAAATGAACCCTTGAACCCATTTAGGAATAATCATGATTCTACGTTGTCGAAATTCAGAAATTCAGAAATCAACTTTAACAAAAAAGTAAGGGGGTCGTTGTTTATTAGAAGTAATTATTATACATACAATTCTATTGTATTCTATTAATAAAATATGCACTAAACCAGTCTGCGCGTTCGGAAACCCCAGCCTCGTTTTCATTTCAAAATGCCGATTGATGTAAACAATTGTATTTTTCAACATTTCAATGGTATTTTCTCAACAATAATCAACATAAAACATGGTAAAGTTTGATTTTATTATTTTTATTGATAATAAGCATATAGCATACAACGCATTTTATTGAAACAATAGAAACAAGCCAACTTTTGTTCGATTCAATCTCTGTAGTAAACGGCCGGTCTTGCGACTTTTTGAAAACCACAAAACTTCTTGTCTTGGCTGAAAAAAAAAAAGTAAATCATTACTTGTTGCTTAAACCGCGCACCCCAACTTCAGCCACAGAATCTGAGGTAAAAAAGTGCGTGCTATACCCCGACAAATACGGTAACCAAATATCCGTTCGTTTATCGGTAATAATTCGAAACTGCGACAGTGATGTGACAAGGCAAATTGTTAATAATTATATATATATATTCAGATCGTTGCTGATTTGTTTCTTTTAGGAAACGTATTTAAGCTAGCTGAGAGATTTATAATTCTTTATTCTATAAAGTGACTTCTGTTTTAACTTTAATAAACAAAATATATCTGATAACTGTATGTGAAACTGCGACAATGATCATGTGACTCGGCAAATTGTACTTATGCATGCATAACGATACATGTAAGTACATAAGTTAGCTGGCTCATTAGGTAACTCGACATGATTTTGGCTTCATTTGTGTTAATCTTGTTATGTTCAATCACAGATATATTAGGTATGTGTTTCAATATAGACAGAATATTCTTTAGTGGTACATGTATATAATGTTCCATATTGCACGCCTGGCCTTCTAATTCACATCGTTCGGTACCGAATATACAGTCGGCATTTGTATTTTGATGCAATTCAGTTTTGTCACCATGAGCGCCAATAAACAGGATGTAATAATAGGTGGAATGCTTTCCTTTTTTGTTATTACACCCTTCCACCCCGAAGTCAGATGTGTCATACGCGCGGTATTTCGGCATATTATCCCCTTAACAACCCTTAGAAGGGCGGTAACAAATATATTCAAAGGGTTGTCTTGTGGTTCTAATGTTGGTATAATATTTCTGTTTTACTGCACGCAAGTACCCCAAAGTCAAACGTGTCATAGCGAATACACAGATATCTTGTCATAATTATAAAACGCGTACATCATTACTGAATTTACACAATAAAGGCAATACAAAGAAATAATTAATTTTAATATAGTACTGTAAATAAAACGGTAGTTTGACTTCTTAAAATGTGTATACATTCTTAAAATGTGTATACATTTTTATGAAAACTACTCAAGAATTTTTTTATGAATTTTCAACCAATTTCAACTGCGTAATTTGAGAACAAAACAAAGGCTATACAGAAATCCAAGGCCATAAATCAGACCTTCACAATAATGGCATTAAGAAAGAATAATTGTTTTGAATATCGTACCGTAAATGAAAGAGGAGTTAAATTTCTAGAAATGTACATTCTCGATTCAAGCCGAAAACTACAAAAAGAAAATCAACACAGCTAGCGAGTATAATAAAATTTTGCCAAAAGGTTAATGTCAAACCCTGCTAACATAGTTTTATAATTGCTTGCCCCACTCCAGTACATAGTTAATCGCGTCAAATCATTATAGATTGGGGGATAATGTTCAGATATGACTAGGCGGCGTGCGTGGCCGAGTGGTTAGAGTCTCTGACTTGCAATCACTTGCCCCTCACCGCTGTAGGTTCGATCCCTCAGGGGCCTAGGAATCTTTATGTGAGGAAGCTATCCAGCTGGCTTGTGGAACATCGGTGGTTCTACATAGGTGCCCGCCCGTGCATGAAAATTGCCCGGAGGGGCAACTTGGGTGTTCCTCCACCAGTGGAAGCTGGAAAGTCACCATATGACCTTAGCTGTTGGTGCGACTATAAAATCCAATTCAATTCAATTCAGATATGACTAGAAGTTGATGAATTATTATAAAAATGGCCATGTTTATTCATAATCAATCGATTTTCTTTGACACCCCTGCTTTCGCAAAACAAAAGCGAACTGGAAGTTGGCCTAGAGTGATCCCTGCTGGTTACATTTAAATATATCAAATTTTAAGTATTCACTATTTCGTCTTATTATACTATAAGTTTTAATATATTATTGGTGCAATAATATCAAAAAATAATGATATGCAAAAACAAAGGGCTTAATACAATTCTTATAATTAACATTAAAGATTGAACAAATGCCAATTTATGTAGAAAAAGTAACGGGACGCCGCTAGTTTTTAAAAAATCAAGATTGCCATGTGTCCCTTCAGTGTTCCCACTGACTTTTTCATTTGGGGGTACATGTACCCTACTGTTAAATTTTGGGAGTACACTACTAATTTAGGGGGTACACTATGAATTTTTAAGATTTTTAAACTTTTCAACATACTTTATTTGCTACAGAAGGCATTACAATACCCAGCACAGTGTAATATTGTTACAGTAAATCATCAACACGTTTGCGCATCTATAAATAGTACACGGGAGAGACGAAACACGATTTGAATTAATTATTTGATCTTCATTAATTCTATTATTAAGTTTTTATTTTAATTTTAAATATACTTACTAAATATGAAAAAGAAATGTCAAAACCACCAGAATGAGATGTTTTCTCTACTTTCATTTAGGTAGCGCGTGCGCTTACTACGTCATAACCAATCATCGTGGTATGCACTAGAGGGATAGGACAATTGACGCAATTACTCGGGATAATGTTTTCGTAAACAAAGCGCTTTAGTCTCGTTTTGATTTTTCAAAAAATATTCGGACAAAGTGGACGAGAATTTGGAAATCTACCGACGGTCATGCTTTCTTATTATCAGACTTGTATTTTTTCTGTGCGTGCATGCACGTACGAGGTCAGTTTTCTGTGCGTGATTTTTTGTTTTCATGCTTGATTCACGTACATATGTGCGTGAATGGGAACACTGCCCTTTAATAATTCAGTTTTAATGTCAGCATCAACACATTTCAGGATAATTGATCACGTCAAAAATGGTCACCGTGCCCCTGGTACGCTGTTGTTTACCGCAGTAAGGCCTAACAAACAATTAAAAAAAAAAAAAAAGGAAATACAGTGGTTTGGGGTGTATAGATCATTGGGGTAGTAAAGAATCATTTCCTATTTAAATTCAATTTTCTCAGCTTATATATTTTAGATTATTTTAAAACTTTCCAGGCTTGAATATATATCATATAAGCATAAAATTACTCAATGGTGAAATAATTTGGGACATTTTACCTTGCAAAATATATCACTACGTCCGACACCTCTCAGAAAAAATGATTCTATACTACCTGAATGAAGTGTGCTTTTGAAACCAAAAATTCATACATTTCACAATAAACTCAGAAATAAATATTTGCTGTTTTAACAAATGTTAGGGACAAAAGCCAAAATGCAATCATCAATTAAGATAACTTGTTGAAGTTCGGCACTTTTAAGGATAAAATGAAATTCGGTAAATATTGGTGCAAAAATGCCTATTCAAAAATCACAATTTCAGGACAATAATTTTAGAAATTTTGCTATCATACAACTAAATGGATAAATCTAAATCAGAAATTAAATAAACATTTTCCTTCCATTTTAAAAGTAGACATTTAACCCAAGTGATTCTATACCCCCCAAAGCACTGTATTACAATCAAACAACAAATATTTTTATTCAAATGATAATTTAATTAGCCAGAGTTGTTAAGCATCTAATCTGGATCCAAACTGTTTGCAAAGGTTATCAAGAAATTGCCTTAGTACAAAAATGGCATAATATATGCGAACAATATATATAAAAAATATATCTTAAAAAAAATGTTTTCCTACCTACCCTAACTTTTTGACAGGGGTGAAACCAGAAACACACATTATTTTTTTTAGGCCTTATCAGGGAACCAGCTAATTCGCCATATTCGGCAGATAAATTGCGAATTAACAAGGGGCAGTTTAAAATCCAGGGTACCTGCACTGATATATCCATGTTTCAGTCAAACGTTTTTTTGGACTTTTCAGACAAAATACATCTCGTACCTAAATAAGTTGTATATCAATGAAACAGACATTTTTAGTGGTAAATAAAAATACCTTACTTTTCAAAATCGTTGAGAAATAAATATCGCATGCGCGAAAGCTGTTTTTAATGCAAAATTCTGCTGCATGAAAAATGCTTTTTTTTTATAAATCCAAAAATGGAGTTAAATTGTTGGATATTAGTAAATTAAGACACCCTGAAAGTTTTATAGCAAATTATGAAGGATTACTGAAGTAATTTGAAATTCTTAATTTTCTTCTGCAAGGAATTTACATAGGAAAAGCCCCATCAAAAAATCATTTTTGCTGTAAAATATTTATTAATAAACCGATTTTCAAAAGTAATTTTATTTACCACTAAAAATGCCAGTTTAAATGATATATAACTGATGTATCGTCTTTCTATCTGTTTTCGACCACCATGTGATTTCGACCGACGGCGGAAATTACGTCTGCGCACGTTTATTATGCAAATTTCGTCATCATATTTCTTGATCGTCTGCTAAATGAATAGTTTTAAACAACAACAGACAACAATTGAAAATAATAAGGTTTTTTAAGGCTATGGATAATTTTCCTATGGATAGTTGATCTCTTTACCAGTGTTTTCGTCATTAAATGTATCCCATTTTAAAGCAAACTTACACAAAATAAAATATTTTATGATGCAATGATAATTTAATTCTTCGCCTTTCATTAGACATCAACAAGTTTTATTTACTCGTAAAATGAGAAGTAGTAAATGGGTAATATCAAGGGTGGGGTACCTGAATAAACCATGAAGCAATGTCGGTGTTTGTGTTAAAAACATCTGGTAATTGTTATGTTAGTACATTTCCTACGTGACATGTGACCTAAATTCCTGGCAAGCAGAAGGACATGTTTTGAAAACAGCAGAAGACAATAATTTTAATGCTCCACAGTATTGAAAAAAATCGATTTTAGGGTGATGAGGGTAGACATTTAGTCTTTTTTTTTTTCATAGAAAATAAGTACTGGTTTGTTTCTTCTTGTTTAATTAAAAAATGGTTGATATTTTTTCATTTTTTTCTACGCTGCCAGCTAGTGTAAATTTAGGTAAACAAATTTGCATAAAATTGCCCATATGAAAATACTGCATCTCGGGATAAAAGCTATAATAAATAAGGTGATCGGAAACACATGTCGTTCCCTGGAAACAAACAAGTTGAGGTCATCCATTTACAAATGTTATCGGATGGAAAAAAAACAAAATGTAATCAAAGTTGCGGTAGTTTTTGTTGCAGTTTGATTATTTTATTTTAGCTAGCATCATATTATGTCAAATATATAATGTATTACTGAGATATGTAGCCAACTGCTGTTAAGTGGTCGTAAACTAAGAGGTCGAGGATTCGTATTATTTAAATTGCTCAAGTTACTGCAGAAAAACCTTTGGCTGAAACAAGCGCCCAAAACCATAGTCTTGCGTTTGCTTGCTCATCTATATACCGGTGTACTTGTCATAAAATGCATCCAGTTGAAAGCGAAAATATAACATTTTAAAACTATATGTGATTTATACGGATGTTGGTCATAGTTGGCAACATGTGACCTGATTTATTATGAAGCAAGATGGCCAAGCTTAAAACTAGCAGACGACATCTTTTAAAAAAAAAATTTTTTTAATAATTCTGATTTTTTCCTGTGTTGACACATAGCGGCAATCTAGGTCAACACATTTGCATACAAATGACCTTAAAAGCTGACATTGCATGATGGAAATGGTATTTTTACAAACTACCCCGGTATTAAGCACCGGCAAACATGGGAATCAACATACTTTTTAAAAACGCTGTAGCTACGCTCCCGTCACTTGTGAGGTCTTCCAAATCATTAGGCTAACAAACGTTTGCAGAAACAATGAACTAAGGACTGGCATAATGCACAGATGATAAACCACAACATACCTATAGGCTTTCTATGGCTGTTAGTTGTTGATCTCTTGTCTGCAACAGTTTCATGCACATATCCACCATGATGACGTCATATTTCCCGCGTAGATACACTCTTTTCTGAGAAATTGTGTCAACTGAAAGAAGGGACGTTGGAAAAGAACGGGACGATACGGAGTAATGCTGATGAATGCTTCATAAAAAATTTCAGGTAAACAGATCTAAACAATAAAGCAACAATAGTTCTGACAGCCGGAAAATGAAAATGCTTAAATGTTCATACTATTCAAGCTGTAGTCGAGGCCAATGCTAAACCCTCGGTTTCTTAGGCGGAAGTGTCTCCTCGTCCGGGTCCGTACGGGGAAACCTCAGGTCGCCACGTCCGACTGCCGGACGAGGAGACAAATAGTATTCCCGTCCGGGTCCGTATGTGGAGAATGTGGTTTGTCTCTTGTCCGGTTCATTCTTAAGAGCAAGGCTACTGATCTAAAATGTTATATTTGTAACGCGTTTTTGCTAGGTTAAAGGGCATTTTCTGGACTTTTTCAAGGGAAGGAGGGTTGGGGCTAAAGTATGGTGGCTACTAGAAGTCGGGACAATTTTAAAAATAGTTAAAATATAGGGTATGTGTGCGGTATGTCCAATAACTCATAAACGGGTTGATACTTTTTTTCTGGTATGGTCGTTAGACTCGTGACTTCCGGTTACACTTTTGTCTTATTAAGTTGTATTTTTTAAAAAAATTTAGTTGTTTGACCTGAATTTGGAAGGATGTTTTGCCAAATGTTTGTTTAGCCTACTTTTGAATGAATCATGGTGGCTGCCTCAGTTACTGTGTTAGGTAGTTTGTTCTAAGATTCTACCACTCTGTACGCAAATGATTTCCTCCTAATATCAACTCTTGCTCTTTTCTTAATTAGTTTCTTTGAGTTTTCTTTGGTGCCAATATTAGGGGCCATAGTGAATAGTTTATTTTTGTTTACTACATCGATGTTGTTTAAAAAATATTAAACCTGAATCACGTCGGATTGCTCTCTTCTATACTCAAGGGTTGATAGTCCTAACATAGTAATTAAGTCTTGTATGGTATGGAAAATTGCTGAGGTTACCCACCATTCTGGTAGCCCTTTTTTGGACATTTTTTATAGTGATAATATCTTTTTTGAGGTATGGAGACCAGACAACTGTGGCAGATTCCAGTTGAGGTCTATCAAGGGATTTATATAAACAGAGCAATATTTATATGTCCATATAGGTAAAAGTTTTGAATATTAGTCCTAAGTTCTTATTGGCCTTAGAGACCTTCCCAATTATATGGTTACAAAACTTTAACTTCGAGTCAAAAGTTACCCCTAGGTCTTTTCCCTGTGATACCTTAGTATTTTTTTCAATTTTATTTACTTGATCATTGATAAAATACACATTGTTTTCATCATCATTGTTTCCGATGTCGAGCTGTTTACATTTTAGAAATTTTCCTGTGAATTCTGTGTATTATTTGGATCACTAATGCATGTGTATAGTTTTGTATCGTCTGCAAACTATTTAATTGTGCAGGAAATGGCTTCTGGGAGGTCATTGATATATATCAGAAACAATACGGGCCCTAGAACACTGCCCTGAAGAGCTCCGCTTGTGACATCCATGTGGCTTGATTTCTGCCCATTTACCACTACCCTTTGTTTTCTATTAGTTAAACAATCTGACTATCCAGATATAAAGTTTGCCTGAAATTCCCATGGCTTTAACTTTACTAAGTAAACTTTATGTGGGACTTTGTCAAAAGCCGATTTGAAGTCAAGATAAATGACATCTACTTCTTCCCCATTGTCGATTGCTTCCGACCAATCATCTATACACTCCAACAACTGAGTAATACAATAGAAGCCCCGCGTGAAACCATGTTGATGAATTGATATAAGAAGATACCTAATGAGATGGTCGGCTAATTCCACTCTAACAATGTTTTCCATGATTCTACATGTTATCGGTGTCAGACTAATTGGTCGATATTTCTCTGGTTTAGATTTTTTTCCAGATTTAAAGACTGCAGTTATATTAGCAGTCTTCCATATATCAGGTAATTTCCCTTCTTCCATAGATGTTTTAATTAGTTGTGTAATGGGTACTGTCAGTGTATTTGCACATTCTTTAAGTACTCTTGGATGATGCAGGTTATCATGTCCCTGGGATTTCGATGACTTCAGTCTTGATATCATTTAGAATTTTGTTAATATTATCTTTTGTGATATTTATATTGGTTACCCTAATTATGTTTGTTTTTTCCTCCATATTCGGTATCATTTCAATGTTTTCTTTGGTAAAGACCGAGATAAAGTGATTATTTAATATTTCCGCCTTTTCTTTATCACTCCTTGTTAGTTCTCCATTGGTTTTCTCTAAGTTACAAACCGATATTTAGATTTTGGTATTAGACCTTACATACTTCCAAAATAGTTTATCGTCCGTTTTAATTTTTGATGCCAGATCCTTTTCATAATCATATTTGCATCTTCTAAGTTCATACACTACATTATTTCTAGCAATTTTGTAATCGTTGTAGTTGTTCTCATTTTTACAATGTTTATATTTAGTCCATTTCCTATGCTTTATCCTAATGCCATTTATTGCGTTTTTGTCTATTAAAGGGTTATTCCTGGTAGGCCTATGATTAGCTCTACTTACTGGTATTGAGTTATCTAATGATTTTGTTATGGTTTCAGCAAAGCTGCTCCAGACCTCAGTTATTGTTTTTTTCCCTATGACATCATTCCAATTTATATCACCCAGATCACTATTTAACTGAGTATAGTCTCCTTTATGGAAATTCAATTTAGCTGTTGCATTGACTTCGAGGTCTATGTAACAATTAAATTTAAAAGTTAGGATTAGATGATCACTGTTTCCTAAACTTGGGCTATATCTGAGTTATTCTATCATGTTTTCCTCATGTAAAGACGAGGTCCAATACTGATGGTTCATCGTCAGCTCTATATCTTTAAAAACTTGCTGAAACAGAAATTTGTCTCTGATACATTAAAAAACAAACATTTGCAGGATGCTCTTCCCCACATGTAGTTCTCATCTCTTTCCATTTTATTTCCTTATAGTTGGTATCTCCTATTACCAACACATGGGAGTACTTGTTATTAAGCACATGTCCAAAAAGACCAGACAGTTTGAGATTATTCTCATTGTGACTGTTGGGACTTCTATATACACAACCTATTATCATTTTGTCAGTATTATGGAGATTTACTTCACACTAAACTGATTCCTTGTAATGAATATCGACCTCAACTAGGATTGAATTTAATGCTGTTTTTGTATATATCACTATACCCCTTCCTGAGTGTAGATCTGAAATATGCATATCATATCCTTCGAGTTGGAAGAATTCTTCGCATTGTACTATAGTTGAACCGTGACCTTTGGGCCACAGACCTGGATTTGTGCTCGACACATTGTCTTATTGTGGTGAGCACTTGTGCTAAGTAATTTGAAAATCCGTCCAGGAATGCCAGAGTTATTGACCGGACACGATTTGACCTTTGAGCTTTATGTGACCTTGACCTTTGAGCCACGGACCTGGATTTTGTGCGCGGCACATCATGTTGTTGTGGTGAGCACTTGTGCCAAGTTAATTCAAAATCCGTCAAGATATGCCTGAGTTATTGACTAGATACAATTTGACCTTTAACCTCTAGATGTGACCTTGACCTTGGAGCCACGGACCTGGGTTTTGTGCACGACAAATCGTCTAGTTGTGGTGAGCAATTGTGGCAAGTTATTTGAAAATCTGTCCATGAATGTCAGAGTTATTAATCGGACACGAAAGCACATTGTTTTGACCTTTGACCTCTAAGTGTGACCTTGACCTTGGAGCCACGGACCTGGGTTTTGTGCGCGACATGTCGTCTAGTTGTGTCTAGTTGTTGTGAGAAATTGTGCCAAGTTATTTGAAAATCTGTCCATGAATATCAGAGTTATTAATCGGACAAGAAAGCACTTTGTTTTGACATTTGACCTCTAAATGTGACCTTGACCTTGGAGCCACGGACCTGGGTTTTGTGCGCGACACGTCGTCTAGTTGTGGTGAGAAATTGTGTCAAGTTATTTGAAAATCTGTTCATGAATGTCAGAGTTATTAACCGGACACGAAAGCACTTTATTTTGACCTTTGACCTCTAAGTGTGACCTTGACCTTAGAGCCACAGACCTGGATTTTGACTCACCACAACTAGACGACGTGTCGTGCGCAAAACCCAGGTGCGTGGCTCCAAGGTCAAGGTCACATTTAGAGGTCAAAGGTCAAATTGTATCCAGTCAATAACTCTGGCATTCCTGGACGGATATTCACGTCGTCTTGTAGTGAGCAATTGTGCGAAGTTATTTGAAAATCCGTCCATTATTGTCAGAGTTATGAAGCGGACACCATTATACAGACGAACGGACAACCTTTGACCTCTAACGTCTCACACCACAATTAATTTTCCATAGGGTCCCATTGTAATTTTTTTGTTCGTGGCATAGAGATAAAAAAGATTTTGCAACATGTATTTATGCTTAAATTCTTCATTAATCCAATATCTGCAAGTTATTAACTTTTAACAAATATTGACCAGATTGAACTTTTTTTAATTTCATGTTTGCGTGACACCTATCAACATTTAGACAAAAATACAACCCCGTGGAGATTAGACCCCTGATGTGTAAAATGAGGCAGAATTAGCTAGAAATCTTATATCAACATGCATTTTCTGTGATCTCTTCCTAAAATGCTGTAGATTTAGAACCTGGTAAAGATAAATCAATGTATCCTGTAAAATGTAGAAAAGCGAACTTGTTTTTTTTATCTACCTCCTTCATCTGTGGGCAGGAGTATTCAAGGGAGATAATAGTGTTGTGAGTCTCAAAGTGTGACCTTGACCTTGGAGCAACGGACCTGGATTTTGTGCGCGACACGTCGTCTTGTTGTGGTGAGCAATTGTGCGAAGTTTTTTGAAAATCCGTCCATTATTGTCAGAGTTATGAAGCGGACACGATTGTACAGACGAACGGGGACGAACGGGGACGAATGCCGACGAATGGGGACGAACGGACAGACAGTGCGACTCCTATATGCCACCCTTCGTGGGCATAATAAAATAGTTTGGCATGCACAATTAGAATATTGACAATAACATCAGCAATTACACTTCATGCAAATTTCCAATGAATGAGTTGTTACCGTACAACTATATGTTATTTGGTTAAAAAAAAATAATAACAACACGAGTGAGCGATTGAATTTAAGTGTGTATCCCCCCCCCCCCCCACCCCCCCCCCCCCCCCCCCCCCCCACACACATACACCCACGCCTGCACACACTCCACACCACTCCCGTATGTACGCACGCACGCGACCGCGATGCACAGAATGTGCAACTGCTTGAAACGGCAAGTTGGCATTTATATAACAATGTATTGGTGGCAATATTCCTATATATAAAATTGTACTGACACATTTGTAAATTATTATCTTTACTACATCTGAATAAGTTTCTATAGCAGTATGTGAACATATATTTTCCCACTTAATTTGGGATTTCGATTTTGTGTCATCTTTTAAATTATCTATTTAAACTTCTGTGAGATATCTATTGACTGAGTTTGAAGGCTTTCCCATAATGCATTCGCATAACGTTTTTTTGAGTTCATGCAAACATTGCTTTGGTATTGAAGATATAAGTTAGTGATATTTTAAGAATTCTGTTGCAGGTATGTCAAAATCATTTTGGATTGAATTAAATGTTTTTAGTTTTCTATCAGTTGTATTATATATATCTTGGTTGTATACAATCTGTTTCTGTATCCAATAAGGATATATTAAAGTTCTACCACTGTGTTTTATATTGCTATTGTTCCACAATATTTGTTCATTTATATGTTTTTGTTTTTTGGTAAAGTTAGCAGTACACCACGCCTTCAAAATGTCATTTAAAAATGTGTTTTTAAATTTAAAGCTCATAATATCTGTTACATTTATATTACAGTTGAAAATTAAATTCCCACCATAGCGTTCAAGTTCTTTCATGTACGTAGAATATTTTCCAAGCTCCGTTATTATTTGGGTCTATTATTCTTTTTATCCATGATGCTTTAATGGAGGTTAAGTATATTCGATCATCCGTCGCGGCCACGTTATTTATCCTTGAGCAAGATAATTAATCCACATTGCTTAGTACTGGTTCTACCCAGGAATTAAGCCATCGAGAGTGATTAATATAAGTTGCAAGAACTTGTTTCGCAATCGATGTAAAATAAATATGTTTAAACAAGTATATTCGTATATCTATCATTTTCAAACCACCATCTTCATATTGTTTTATCATTTATTTCCTTTTGACTTTATCTCTTTTTAAATTCCAAATGAATTGAAAACATTTTTGGTTTAGTTCTTTTAGTATGTACTCTGGTGGATTTGGAATTGTTGAAAACAAGTACGTTAATTTTGGAATAATAATATATTTTAAAACAGTGATGTTTCCTATTGTTGATAGTTAACGCCTTTTCCATTGATCCATATGATTGTAAACTTGTTTTAATCTATCTGTATAGTTAATTTCAAACATGTTCGCTGTTTTTGCATGAAAAGTTATGCCAAGTGCCTTTGCCGATTTAGATGTCCATTTTCTACTTTTTTTTCTACTACAAATTAAGTCATGTTGCGTTACAAGAGTTCCTGCTCTTAATGTTACACATTTGTTGAGATTTAATTTTAGGCCGGATATATGTTCAAACTCTTCAAAAACGTTTAGCATAGCGTTGTAATCTTTTTTAGACCATTTAGTAAAATGGTCGCGTCATCAGCAAACAATGTGTGTTTTATCTCTTGATCATTTACTTTTATATCTGCGATATTTGTATCGTTACGTATGAATATTGAAAGTATTTCAATTGCTAAACTAAATATATAAGGGGAAAGTGGGCAGCCTTGTCGTACACCTCTTCTCACATTAAAGAATTCTGACATGTAGCCATTGTTTATAATAGCACTTGTTGCATCACTGTAAAATTACTTGATCCATTGTATAAACATAGGACCAAAATTAAAAAAAATTAAAACTGAGCATATATAATCATGTCCAACACTGTCAAAAGCTTTTCTAGTACGGAAAATCAGTAATGGATGAAGATACATGAACGAGACGTAATAGTTGGCCATTACATAAGTAGCTCCATTAACGTCTGTATATTTTTGGTAATAATAAGAACACTGTTGAGCGGTAGGCCTAAAGTGCGAAAAGGAGTCCTTTTCGCGAAAAGGAGATTCCGCTACGAAAAGGAGCCATAAAATCAATATTTTAAGCATTAAGAAAATTATTTTTATATATTTAGAAACATACTAATGAAATATGTTTGCATTGAAAAAATTAGTTAAATCGAACTTTAAATTATTTTTTTGTCAATACTTTTGTGTTTTGACTCCATTTTGACCATACGAAAAGGACTTTCCGTCTACGAAAAGGAGTCATAAAATCAATATCTAAAGCTGTATACACATTAATTTTATATATTTAGAAATAGATTATTAGAATATGTTTGCTTTGAAGAAATTAGTTAAATCAAACTTTAAATGATTTTTTTGTCAATACTTTTGTGTTTTGACTCCATTTTGGCCTTACGAAAAGGACTTTCCGTCTACGAAAAGGAGTCATAAAATCAATATCTAAAACTTAATACAAATTGTTTTTATATATTATAAAATAGATTAATAGAATATGTTTGCATTGAAAAAATTAGTTAAATCGAACTTTAAATGAATTTATAGTCAATACTTTTGTGTTTTGACATTCCTTTTTACCATACGAAAAGGATTTTCAACTACGAAAAGAAGTCAAAAAATCAATATCTTAAATTGTTATACAAATTCTGTTTATATAATAAGAAACAGATTAATAGAATATTGAAAATATATAGAGATGTTATATTAAGAAACAGATTAATAGAATATTGAAAAAAAAAAATGAAATCAAACGTTAAATTAATTGTTTGTCTTGTTTGTGGTTGACAGTTTTGTTTTAAAACCAGTACTGTACACCTCCCGATGCTTATGGATGAAAAGGCAAAGTAAATGGTTGCTGCGCATTTTGGAAAGTCAACCTGGTAACGTTGAAATGTCATTGACCAAAAGTGACACAGAGACAGATCACAGAGCAAACACATCGAAGCATTGAACCATAGTTGCTCTTAACTGCGATAATGTTGTCTCCGCGATAGTATAGAATGATAGAGAGAGAAAGAGATCGTCTTAAAGGGTTTGCTGTCTGAAATACCACTTGAGCTTTAAAATCAGTATCTTCGTGCGCTTTAAAATGTGAGGATGGCCATGTAAACGCTTGTTGTTCGCAACAGGGTGAGAAAGGTCTCGAAAAGCCATGGATTGACGTGTATGATACTGAAAATATTGTCTGATCTCGTGTATGTTTATCTTCTTTGCGTTTGTAGAGAAAGCCTGTATTATACGATACTGTGTTTCCTTGTCTTTGCAGTGATCTGCTTCAGCTGGCAGGTTCTAGGCAATTGTGGATTTTGCAGCCTCTTTGCATTTTGGCGCCCTTTGCTTTCTATTAAGGTATGTCCTGATGGTAGTCGCTGTGTAATTTATATGTTATAGTGCATTGCATGTGTGATATTGTTTTGGGTAAACCGCCATGACCGAAATGGCATACTGAACGTCTTACAGCTGCGTTGTTGAAGTGGCATGACCCAGATGGCATATTGAACGGTTTGCAGCTTTGTTGGTTGAACTGGTATGACCCAGATGGGAAAGGCACAGCATGTCTAATGTTAAAACTGTAGACGTGAAGTGTTTTTGGTCAAAAGTTAGGTGCACCATTTAGGTTTCGTTGAGTGTTGTTTTGGTCAACAAGTAAGTGCATCATTACAGTTATTGTAGTGTTGTGAAAATATGGCATTTAAGTCGAAAAGTAGTTTTCGCTTTACGCGACTGGTCGCAATTGACGAATCTGTGCAAAGGCACATGCATGGTACTTTTATTTCACGAACAATTGATATGAGGAGATAGGTGGCAGGACCTGCCCTGTGTATTTATTAATTCCGCAACTACTCGCAAAATGAGAAAAGGGGAGCCACATTTGAGAAATAAGAGCCAGTCATGAAAGTTGGAGCCATTATAAATTTGCCAACATTTTTCTGCTACACCCAAAGAAACATTTGGGACTTTTTTTAGCTTTTGCGAAAATGATTTGCGAATGGAAAATAAAAGCTAATATTTACATATTTTCAATGCTGTAAGCGGATATAGGAAATAGACTGCTACACAGCGTTCCTGGTGGACATGCGCAGTGTAACAGTCTAAAAGAAAAGTGGACTGGTTCACTAAACTGAATGAATAACGTTCGCTAGCTGATTATAAAAACAGATAAAATTATCATAACCAATCGATTAAGTCCAGACTCTATTGTGCCCATCGCGTCAGGTATACCTTGACGTGTTCGTTGGCGGAGGGACTATAAACCTTAGAATTACACACACACACACATAACCAATCGATTGATCACGCGTGTATATTGTGGGTCATTGATGCTTGCAAATAACATTATGTAAACAAACTTTCTGACACTGTCTAAGAAGGTGGATGCAATTAAGTCATAAAAGGATGAAGACCACACAGCTTGATATCGGGTTTTAAGGTCTTATACAAACATCGGCGAGCGTGGCGGACAATCTAACAACAACAAAGGGAAACTATGGTTGATGTTTGTTAATGAGTGTAGCAAACTTTGTCGGGCGTTGAAAATTAAAGAAATCGAAAGTGATTACTTGCTATTTCTAGAAATAAATACTATTAAAATAAAAGGTGAGATCAGAACAATGGTCTTATTTGATTACCCTCGACGTACATTTCCTATATAACTTATGTCAAGATGTAAAACATTGCCAATACTGTAACAGCAGACACAGCTTGTAAACGTTCACTAAATTCAGATACTTCTTTGACTCCACCTTCTAAATTTGCCAAAATTTGTCTGCTACACCAAAATGAATCAATGCATATATGCCGCTTATTTTCAAAATGACTTCGTTATATGGTGAAAAAGTGGCTCCAACCTTCATGGCTTCGGCTCTTATTTCTCAAATGTGGCTCCCTTTTTCTCATTTTGCGAGTAGTTGCGAAAGAAAAAATACCAAGGGCAGGCCCTGCCACCTATCCGCTCATATCAATTGTTCGTGATATGAAAGTACCATGCATGTGCCTTTGCACAGATTCATCAAATTGCGACCAGTTTCGTAAAGCGAAAACTACTTTTCGACATAAATGCCATATTTTCACAACACTACAATAAATGTAATGATGCACTTACTTTTTCACCAAAACAACACTCAACGAAACCTAAATGTTGCACCTAACTTTTGACCAAAAACACTTCACGTCTACAGTTTTAACATTAGACATGCTGTGCCTTTCCCATCTGGGTCATACCAGTTCAACCAACAAAGCTGCAAACCGTTCAATATGCCATCTGGGTCATGCCACTTCAACAACGCAGCTGTAAAACGTTCAATATGCCATCTCGGTCATGGCGGTTTACCCAAGACACTATCACACATGCAATGCACTATAACATAAAAGGTCCACAGCGACTACCATCAGGAAATACCTTAATAGAAAGCAAAGGGCACCAAAATGCAAACAGGCTGCAAAATTCACAATCGCCTGGCACCTGCAGGCTGAAGCAGATCACTGCAAAGACAAGGAAACACAGTATCGTATAATACAGGCTTTCTCCACAAACGCAAAGAAGATAAACATACACGAGATCAGACAATATTTCCAGTATCATACACGTCAATCAATGGCTTTTCGAGACCTTTCTCACCCTGTTTCGAACAACAAGCGTTTACATGGCCATGCTCACATTTTAAAGCGCACGAAGAACCTGATTTTACAGCTCAAGTGGTATTTCAGATAGCAAACCCTTTAAGACGATCTCTTTCTCTATCATTCTATACTATCGCGGAGACAACATTATCGCAGTTATGAGCAACTACCGTTCAATTATTCGATGTGTTTGGTGTTAAATTCCACTCGCCCGCTCGCATTGGCGAGTGCAAGCTGCCTGCGGACGAGTAACATTCGGCGTATGGTCGTCCGACAGGACGAGTGACTTTTTGCACTATAAAAATCAAGTTAAACTATCGTTCAAACACGATGTTGCAATATTTGCAAGATTTCATATCAGGATCATTTTCGACGCGTAATTTTGTTCGTATTGTCGTTTGCAGGACCCAGATTAACAGGTGTTTGTTTGTTACCAGGTAACTTACGCGTCATATAGACTGTGATTCCAGGGATCACGCTAGGAGTGAATTTCAATGAGACAAAATGTCCCATTTGCTTGATTTTAATGAGTCTTTCACCATATCATGATCCATTTCGGATGCGAAGCCGAACGACCAGTGGTTGTTTGTCAACCGCATGTGTCCCTGGAGGCTGCTAGGCGGGTTTGGGGGCATGACCCCCAGAACATTTTTAAATTTAGATGTGATTTCCTGCATTCTGGCTCATTCCCAATAGTGAAAGTAGAAGTTGTTAAAGCATCTGAAATAAAGCGTGTCCGAATTTACGTCAACTTATATTTACACGAGCATATTTGTGTTTTACTTATATTGCCTATTGATGCTGCCTTGTTGGTTAGAGATTAGATCATGGCAGGGATTTCTTTATTTACACTGTCCTGTTTTGATGGGATGACAGTAGGGTAAGTGTGAGGTTTGGTGCACCCTAGAACTGGTTTAAGCCCCCAGTGGCCTACTTTGAAACTGACCGTTCCAAGGCGGTAGCCCTATTGTCAACCCTTTTGTGTTTGTGATGTCATTGCATTTTTTTATTACTTTTGCCTTTTCGTTTGTCTGTTTGCGTGTTTGTTTTTGTGTTTTGTGGTTGACTGTCGTCCTTGAATGCTGCTTTCCCTGTCCGATATTTTTATCCCCTTTTTAGCTCTACTGATCAGAGATCAGCAGAGCTTATGCCGTGGTGCGTCGTCCGTCGTCTGTCCATCCGTTAACTTTTATTTGTAGCGACTACTCCTCTGAAACTACTGGATGTATATTCATAAAACTTTACAGAAATGTTGCCCATGAAGTCTAGTTGATCCTAGCAAAAATTCATGTTGATGTGAAATCCAAGATGGCCGCCAAAGCTAAAAATAGATTTTTTAAATACAAGTTTGTAGCGAATACTTCTTGAAAACTATAAGTGATATTGATATGGGACTTTTTCTAAAATGATCAGCATGACATGATGTTGGTCCTTGTCGAAAATCGTTTTGATTTGACGTTAAACATGGCTGCCAGCGGCCATCTTTGTTTACATAGAGTTATATAATGAAAACTTGTAGCGACTACTCCTCTGAAACTACTTGACGGATTTTCATGAAACTTCACAGGAATGTTGCTCTTGATGTCTAATTGATCCTAGCAAAATTTCAGGTCAGCCCGAAATTCAAGATGGCCGCCACGGCTAAAAATAAATTTTCAAAATACAAGTTTGTAGCGACTACTTCTTGAAAACTATAAGTGATATTGATATGGGACTTTTTCTAAAATGATCAGCATGACATGATGTTGGTCCTTATCAAAAATCGTTTTGATTCGACGTTAAACGTGGCTGCCAGCGGTCAACTTTGTTTACATAGAGTTATATAGTAAAAACTTGTAGCGACTACTCCTCTGAAACAACTTGGCGGATTTTCATGAAACTTTACAGGAATGTTGCTCTTAATGTCTTATTGATCCTAGCAAAATTTCAGATCGGCCAGAAATTCAAAATGCCTGCCACAGTTAAAAATAGATTTTTAAAAAATAAGTTTGTAGTGACTACTTCTTGAAAACTATAAGTGATATTGATATGGGACTTTTTATAAAATGATCAGCATGACATGATGGTTATCCGAGTCGAACATTTTTTTGATTCGACATTAAACATGGCTGCCAGTGGCCATCTTTGTTTACATGGAGTTATATAATGAAAACTTGTAGCGACTACTCCCTGAAACTACTTGACGGATTTTCATGAAACTTCACAGAAATGTTGCTCTTGATAACTAATTGATCATAGCAAAATTTCAGGTCGGCCGGAAATTCAAGATGGCCGCCATGGCTAAAAATAGATTTTCAAAATACAAGTTTGTAGCGACTACTTCTTGAAAACTAAAAGTGATATTGATATGGGACTTTTTCTAAAATGATCAGCATGACATGATGGTTATCCGAGTCGAACATTATTTTCATTCGACGTTAAACATTGCTGCCAGTGGCCATCTTTGTTTTCATAGAGTTATATAATGAAAGCTTGTAGCGACTACTCCTCTGAAACTACTTGACTGATTTTCATGAAACTTCACAGGAATGTTGCTCTTGATGTCTTATTGATCCTAGCAAAATTTCAGGTAGGCTGGAAATTCAAGATGGCCGCCATGGCTAAAAATAGATTTTCAAAATACAAGTTTGTAGCGATTACTTCTTGAAAAAACTATGTGATATTGATATGGGACTTTTTCGAAAATGGTCAGCATGACATGTTGATGTTCCTTGTCAAATATTGTTTTTATTCGATGTTAAAGATGGCTGTCAGTGGCCATCTTTGTTTACATAGAGTTATATAATGAAAACTTATAGCAACTATTCCTCTGAAACTAGTTGACGGATTTTCATGAAACTTCACAGGAATGTTGCTCTTGATGTCTTATTGATCTTAGCAAAATTTCAGGTCGGCTGGAAATTCAAGATGGCCGCCACGGCTTAAAATAAATTTTCAAAAAACGAGTGTAGCGACTACTTCCTGAAATCAAAATCAATCAGTAGAGCTTCGATGTCATTGACCTCTTGTTTGTTGTTGTTGTAGAAGTTAATTTTCCGCGCTTATTTTTTTTGCCCACTCCCTGACGAATGTCTCCGTGGAAGGGAATAAATCTTAATGAAAGTGTACGAGGATAATTGCAGACCATAATATTAAATGTGTTGTTAGATAATATGGCACTTTCTTTATTTGAATAACAATTAAATCTCCACATACTGCCTGTCAGCTACTACAGTGTCTGTGAGTACACAAATGTACTTGTTGTATAGTGGTGAAAATAATGTTCAGGTTATATGCTGCAGGGCAAGAGGTAAATTGGTAAGGGCGAGTAGCTTTTTGGTTCCACTAGTCCTGCAGCGAGAGTGGATTTTTCCAAATTTTTACACCCCTGCTTCGGTTAGAATGTAATTCGTCGATAACTCAGTAAAATATGTATATTGTAATACTCCACGATGCACCACATCTTGAGATATCTCAATATATGTCCAATTTATCTGGAGATGCTCCATGTTGAGATATCACATTTTATCGTGAGATATCTCAATTTACATTGACATTGAGATATTTGTATTCAGATATCTCAATTAATCCCCATAAATCAGTGTATATCTCAATTTATCTTGAGATAACTGTTGAGATATATTAAGTTGTTTTGAGATAATTATCTTCAGATCTCTCAATGAGTCTTGTGTCATTGATATCTCAAAATAAATTGAGATATATTTTACAATTTCTCAAGATGTATCACAACTTATCGTGAGATATGTAACTTGCGATATCTCAAGATCCCATGTGACTTGCGGTCGGTATATGCAATTTTAGTAGGATTTTCTAATTTTGAGTTGGGCTTTATGGCATTTAAAAACTAACCATTGATGTAATTCTTGAGTTTGCCTTAGCACTGTTTCCTTATATTGACAGTTTGCTATCACTAATGTCCCGTTTAAGTACTGGTTGCTATGGTATTTTGATGTCATAGTAAGATGACGTTACAATTAGAACAGCATGTGGCGTGACGTCATGTCACATGACGTCATTATGTCGTGTCGCATTAAAAAAATAATTGCATAATATAGCGGCTTTATATAAATTGAGTTTTAGGAGGCAACCTTTCAGAGTGCAAATGACTTCTGATCGCACATTTCAGACCTTTTCTATGCTATGGAAAAAAACAGACCGAAAGAAAAAAATTACAAGAAGCTGTTAAGCGGGCTATTTCAGTGCTCTCTTAAAAAGGTGCTGTTAGGCATGGATGACATTTATAATAATTATGACGCACATGTTTGATGTTTTCAGTTTTGAGAAGAGTTTATTTTGGTGTATTCGATTATGCATTCTTTGGGTTTTTGGAGCCCGCAGTTAGTAAAAATCATGTCGTGCATGTAAATTTTACAAGCGGGCATGTCAAAAACAAGAAGAAAATGCCAAAATAAATCGGAATGAAATCAGACACAAAACTTAACGACAGCTTGTATACTAAATTTAAAGTCGATTTTTATTTTGTTTATACATATACATCGCCGGAAACAACTCGGTTTCAGAACAGACTGGTTTACAATTTTATTTGCTATTTACGAACGACGTTGACGACGAATGAGCAATATTCAGTATGAATCAATACCGCATTTCCGGTCTATTTTGTAACCTCCATGTACGATGAGCTTTCTTCATTATTTCAAAAGAGCTTAACCCGTCTGAAAAAATAATGCAGACGTTAGTGACTCAAAAAAACAACACTTATTAAACCCAACGCGTAATTTTTATACCCAGAGACTGAGAATAAAGTGTCAAAAAAATTAAGTTCTTTATTTTATTTAATTATTTATGATATTATTCTAGAGAACATGTAACTTTCTGTGACAATATATGTATCAATTTATATATGTATCAATTTTGTCTAAAAATAACACTCAAATTACACTTAAAAAATTCGGGTCTGTAGATATGTGTTCGGCTAGTAAATATTTATGTCATATGCCCGATGGGCTAGTAGAAAAGTGCGATACATAGGGATCACTTTGTCGTCAGTCCGTCATGACAACTTAACATTGGTTATTACTTTCTCATTTCTTGATATTTCTGCAGCAAACATTCAATATATACTCATCATGACATTTCGACATGACCATGCTAAAACATAGTCAAGATCACACTGAAGGTCATTATATGGCTTAAATACTCGTTTTTTTCTTCATGAAAATTTAACGTTGCCTATAACTTTCTCATTTTTGTGTCGCCTTTTCGAAGAAAAAAAAGAGACATACATGTTGCTTTTCCGGCAAGACCGCTGTCAAATTGTCGATGTGCGATAGACTCCGCCCACTGTTCCCCGTCTTGCTGTCGATCAACTGGTTTGTGACCCCGCGCTCAATATTATCCACATATTCAACTGCGTTATCGAGCCGTGTAAAACATTGAATATAACATGGCGCCCTCTAGTGGCTAAAGTGGCTTTTCAAAACACAAAGTTTGCTTACGAATTAAAAAGGTACAGATGCCGTCGGTGTTTTTGAACTTTGCAATCACTGATAAGACTAATTAGTTACACACGGTAGCGTAAACTGGAACAATGGCAAGTGTGAACTGATGTTTTGATCGGCTGTCTTTGAAATTGGTACAATTTTAGAATGAAGTGGCTTTTATTACTTTCTCTGACAGTCTCTGTGCATGATATAAGTGTTGTATGTAGCATTTCTGAATTTTGTCTCACAATGCAGCGCCGCGATCTTTCTAGTTGGACCTTCTGTTAGTTGAACTTGTTTTATATGCCACAGCTTAGCCTTACATTTTTAAATATATTTATTTTATTTCTATGAATGTTAGTAGGTATATTGAAATACATTTAATGAAAATACTAAATGGTCTTATCAATGATGACAAGAGTCTGTACTTTTATATTTTCTTATTATATGCATGCATTCATTCTGTCCTTTTTTGAGTTTCAGTCGACAATTTTTAAAAATTAAAATAGCATTAAAGTAAATACAATTTTTTTAACTTTTTGGATATTTTACAGCTCCACTATTATAAGTAATTGTAAGCACTAACGCAGAATGCATATGATGTGGACATATTGATACCCTATACATGTAGGTTAATGACGCATACTTTTTTAACTAACTGTTGATGTGGACGCAAACGCAAAGTTTTAGCGCCTCCTATTCGTTACAAAATATCTCGGCAAAAGTCTGGCTAAAGACTTTCTAATCCGGCTAAAGGAATTTTTAGGGCTTTAGCCAGATTTGGCTAAAGGGTTTAAAATCCTAGCGCTAGCCTAGCGATGTGTGGTTTCACATATAGTGGACTTGTACTTTGCTGAATTTACTTGTTTTCACTGGGTTTCTTTTTAATGAAGTGTTGGAATTATTTATAAGCATAACCTGTAGCTTCATCTGGCACAAACAAAGGACATACTTTAAGAGTTAAGATCAGCGCCTAGAATGGATTATGTAAATATACATAATTTGAAGTAAAATATGTTTAATCTAAATTTAAGTTGGCTGATTAATTTTCTGTTCGCTCTGTGCTGTTGGGAACATCTCTGTAGTGTAAGGAAGCATGCTTTTCTTTCGAGAAAGAAAAGAGATCCAGGTTCAAGTCCTGGCGGGGAACCTGGCACACTTACTGAGCTGTACAAACTTAGTTCTGGGATAATCACAACTTTAAAATAAATACATATAAAATTGTCCATTACACAATTATACTAGTGTTAAAAAATCATTCCATAATATTTATTTGCACTTCCATGAAAGTGAAGCGGCTATACGTAGTGTTACCCTTATCGTGAAATATGGAAATGTTTGTCATGTTTGTTACTGTATATAATACATTCATCCGAACTGGCATTTTGAAATCAGACAAAACCAAAAGACAAAAGTCAATGAAACTATAAGGCTTTGAATACACTTATTATATAACTTCATTGTTTTATTTATAAAGAACTGAAGTCGGCAAACACAGATTGTGTCCTCTCCCCCATTTTAGACATGTGTCATTCACTGATAACCGATCGGTCAAATTCTTGCTAATATGTCATGCTACTAATACCATCTTTTCACTGCCTTTCAAATATGTCCGTACTCCCCATGCTATAATACATGTATTATAGCTTTTCTTGTTCTACAGCAAATAGAAGTAGGCCAGGAAGCTCACTTGCTTCCATATATTCAATAATATCGAACAATAATCTTATATTTTCTCCTATGTAGCGTCCTTTAATAAAACCAGTCTGGCTATTATGAATTATCTTAAATAGAACTTTTTTTAAAGCTATTTGCTATAACCTTTGTTGCTATTTTATAGTCAACGTTTAATAATGTTACTGGTCTCCAGTTCGAGATGCTAGTTAAGTCTTTATTTCCTTTAGGTATTAAGTATATTAAACCTTGTTTCTGAAGTTCCGTTAAATTTCCGTTTTCAAACGAATAGTTTAATGTATTTATGAGACTGTATTTTATTTCAGACCAAAATAATTGATAAAACTCAATACAAATCCCTTCTGAACCCGGACTTTTCCCAATTTTCATTTCTTTTATTGCGGTTTTACATTATTTTTCCGTTATAATGCCTTCACAGTAAGCTTTGTCTTCATTTGATAATTTACAAACATTATTTTCAATAAAATTGAAATTCGGTTTTACTTGCTCCCTTTTTTGATAAAGTTTTCAAAATATTGACGTTCTGCATTTATATCTTTTTGACCAGTAAGTACTTGTCCATCTATGTTTAATCTGTTCATTTACTTTTCTTTCCGCTCTGTGTTTTTGAAGACTCATAAGTAGTTCAACATTTTTTCTCCACTTTCTAAATACTGTGCCTTTATTCTAGTTTTTATTCCATTTGTCTTCTTTTTATAAAACTTATTTAATTCCTCTCGTTTTGTATTTATTTATCTAAAATTTGGGTTTCGTTGAGTTCTGAATATTTGTGTTCTAACTCTTCAATTTCACTTTGAATTTGATTACAGCTTTCATCCTCCAATTTCTTTTTCTTTGTTGCATACTGAATAGTCTTATTTCTGATAATACCTTTAACCAGTTCCCATATAGTGTTTGGGTTTGCTTCTTTATTAAATTCTAAAGTTTAATTTATTCCACGTTTTAATTGTGTTTGATATTCATTATCGAGTAATAAACTTGAGTTCTGTTTAAAGTATCCAGGACCCCTTGGTGTATCTTGCAGTTGTATATTAATGCTAGATATTGAGTGATCAGAATTATAGCTACTTCGAATGTCTGCTCGAGTAATGCAATTCATAAGATTGCTTGAGATTATAAAATAATCTAGTCGGCAGAAGATTGTCGTCGTGTATTTGAATGCCAAGTATATGTTTGTTTTGTAGTGTTAAAATTTCTCCATACATCATTCAATTCATACGAGTCAATCATAAGTAATAGTTTTGCGCGACAATTTTTATGCGTATCCATATTTCCTCCATTTTTATCCATAGTTTGGTCTAAGACTAAATTAAAATCGCCTCCTATAATAACATTTTTATCGTCATTATGTTGAAGGTGTGTTTCTATTTTATTAAATAAAAATGGGTCATCGTTATTTAATCCATAAACATTCGTTAAAGTTATGCATTTTCCGTTTATTTTTATATCTATTGCAAACAGCCTACCTTTAACTATTTCCGTGGAATTTAAGAAATTAACGTGTAAGTTTTTATCGAATAATACACCTATTCCCTCGCTTGCTTGGCCGCTAAAATACGTTTTTCCGTCCCATTCTTTTCCCCATAATTCTTTTAAATCTTCTTTAAAATGTGTTTCTTGTAAAAACCAAATATCGGCTCTGCTATCCTTAATCCACTGGAACATTTCGTTACGTTTTTTCTTGTTGCCTATGCCCTAACATTATATGATATTATTTTAAATGTCATTATTGGATGATACCATGGTTTGTACAAGACCCTCCCTACCAAACTCAAGAAAATATAAGAAGAAAGAGGATAATATAGTAATATTTAGAAGAAGCATGGTTGGTGTAATCGGAATTTTTCTCTTTTTTTCCTTTTGAAATATTTCGATAATTAACCCAAATTCGGTCCTGGCTGGGACTGAACGCGCGATCCCTGGGTTACTAAGCCGCAATGCTAACCACTACACCACGGCACTACCTTCCTTACGTTCCTCATGATCTATATACCCTTCATATGTTCCAAGTATAATTATATTTACCAAGATATATTTTTTTTAATTTAACAAACAGATACATTTTTAAGTTGACACTAAATAATAAACCATTGTCTACATCAGCGACATATATTAAAGAAACCTCTCTCGTTGCCTTAACACCGTTACTTTATATATTCAGCAAAACATCAGATTTTCAGGCATCCATTCTTATCCATCAACAATGTGTTACAACTGATTTACTTTAGAAAAAGATACTGAAAAACGTACACAGCAATACAGAAATGATCAACATAATATATTTATGTAACAAGCTAATTAACCAATTTTTACACACACATATACATGATATAGGTTATTCTCGAAAGACTAACATTTGGTCATATAGAAATAAATATTCTTTCATAAACATCAGCATTACTGAAAATACAATAAATACACATTCATACATACATTTTAATTCGCATAGCCTCTACTGGGGTCACATGTTTTAATAAAACTGAGAGAAAGTCATAAATTCCTAGGCGTATATAGTATAGCCTTTGTAATAAGTATCCTATATGCATACTTGCATGTAACGTGGAGACAATGGAAGCAATATAAGTTTATGATTGAGACACATAATGCGGATGTGTCAATATGCATCTTAATACTTGTAGAGCAAAGACAACTCGTTATAAATATGTATATACTATTCGATGTGTCCTATATTTGTTCATCATTACTAATATTGTATATGGACCTTTAATAGGGTTCACAATCAGTGGCCTGTAAGAAACACAAAAAAACATCAACAAAAACAATAAAGATTGTCAAATACGTCCATCAACATACACTCAAGTGATATGAAAACGCAACACGGGAATTTCCGCTATATATTGTATGTACAATATGCTGCTTTTAATCGAATGGTACATGGCTACGTAAGACCTTTCCTTTTGGAAAAAATACTAAAACAACAAATAATACAGCAAATAGTATTCCTTCAATGTTTCATTATTCACAGAGTACGCGTTTGGCCCAATCATGTGAGCAAACTTAGGATGCAACATTTTGCAAACTATTTACGTTAAATAGAGTACTGAACTAGCTCAATTTTTCAAAGAGCAACTTCAACATTTATGAAGTTCTTGTTACAAAGTGTAGTGTGATTAAAACGTCTACAACATCACAGTTGTGTCCTTTCTCTAGTTAACTGCAACTTTTTTTTTTTTAAAAACATCTTGGGATTTCTTTGGAATATTATGTGCAATTAAGTGTGCAGTATATACAATATATATTGGAAATTCCCGTGTTGCGTTTTCATATCTCTTCAGTGTATGTACACTCGTCAGTCACACTTTCTACTACTATACCATTGCACTTCATCAATACTCTGTATCATAGTCACATGTATTTAGCTTCTGTGTATAACAACACTCGTCAGTCACACTTTCTACTACTATACCATTGCACTTCATCAATACTCTGTATCATAGTCACATGTATTTAGCTTCTGTGTATAACAATGTACCTTCAATATAAGACATAAACCACACTCTTCACCCTGTATCTTGCTACAATGTTTTCGCAAAACGCTTACTAAACACTTAATCAAATAATCATGTATTGTAATTCATACATTTGCTCATCTATACCTATTATTAAATAATACATAATGTGTTTAAATCACTTGAACCTATTTATATTAGTTTGTCAAAACTATTACTTTAAATGAATCTGCCGTGACATATTTAAAATTTAGAACACAATATAGCTACAATCTGAATGATCCAGTCATGATCAAATATAAATCCGTTATAATCGGGCTATTAAAATGTTTGCCCACGCACATGCTCATATTTAGATGTTGGTTGAATTCACCATATAAACTATTTTCTTCCAAACTTATGCTACTAACATCATAATGTAAGGGCCATGGGCCTTGCCCCAGATATATTTGTCTGAATCAGATATGTATCAAATGGACTGACTATTAGATGAATGCTAATGGGTATGAAGTAACCAAATATTACCTTGTGTTGAGGTGTTCGTTCATATTGTTTAGCACACAATGTTTATCCATATTTGAAGGTAATTATCACAGTAAATGTATGTTATTTATTGTTTTCATCAGTTCAAATCAATTCTCCCATCATTCATTTATCATCAGGTAATATCCATAATCACTGTTATTCTGTATTTACTTAGCAATTGTTAATTATTTGCACTGCACATTCCTGACAAAAGCTTCATGGAGGCCGCCATATTGTACTTGTCCGGTCAGTTCAATTCAATTCATTAAAACTTCTGCCTGTACACGGGTACGCTAATGTAATGCTACTTAAACTTCTTCAAATAGAGGAATAGTATTTCAGTGTAAATTAATTGTTCTTGTTCATTTTATATTTGTTAAATGAGATAGCGTTCAGGGACTAATTCTTGTAATAAAATGGTGTAGTTAAATCACTATCCTGACATCCTGTATAATGTTGAATGCTGTATTATTGCTAACCCATGCAAATATTCCATGTTATGGACACATTTAGACATAATTGTAGAACTGAATTATTGTGTATTTGTTAAAGTTATTTTGCTTATATGCATTATAAATGTGATTTTGATGTGTCAGGACCGCATTGCATCCTTACAACATATTTCAGATAAATGTCTTTCCATTGGTTGATGGTAATCCTGACGAGCAGTGATTGGTTAAATATCCTGTCGTCAGGAACAACCACTATAAATACTGAGCTGACAAGGTGATATCGAATGTCAGCAGTTGCACTTGCGGCAAATTCAAAACAAACTTCTGTCAATTTGACCAAAAACTGTCAAAAAGCCTTAAAGGTATTACATATTTAGATTTTTAGAACTTTATTAAACAGACAGCTTATTAGCTTCTTACATTATAAGTAATAAACAGATTAAGAAGCTTATTAAATACTTAATTACAATAAAAGTGCAACTGTCTCATTGCCTGCCAATGTCATCCTGACAGATTGAATTTACAGAATAAAACATGCAACTGGTTGTTTAAAATGAATAGGAAAAGCTTAGTAGTTGAAAATCGACACTGAGCCAATAAATCAATATATAGAAGACCACGTTGTTGTTCCTATTTAAAAGTTCCAACTTAAATAAATCATTCAAACTAAACTCAGTAAGCCACAGGGACTACATTTGGTGTCAGAGAAGTGCGATATAAACTTTTTTAAGCATATCGAGTGATCGAACCGCGCAAGGAATTTAGTTAATGCTTTGGCATAGGTATACTTCAAGGGTCAAGCTTATTCCCTTGTTTATTTTTATACAAATAAGCACCTGTATATACAATCATGACTGATTCACCTGATCATGAAGTAACCTTCAGGAACTATACAGATACTGAAGATCATGGGGATGATCTTCCTGCTGGCGATGGATACACCTCTGATAGATCTGCTCATGGTGACTCAGATAACGAAGGAGCGAATGAACAGGTTGCTGGAAGTAGCCAGCAACAGCATAGTTCAACTAATCTGAGTTACTCACCTGAAAGACGTGTAAGAATCAGACATGACTCGGGTGAAAATGTGTCTGATAGTTCTGTAAGATACTATCGCAGAGGCGATAAAAGTAATAATCAGGGTCCTTATCAGCAAAGGTCTTTATTGCGTCCAGCACCCATTAACCATAGCATCAAACCAGACACCTATGATGGAACTGAGAGTTTTGAGCAATACATTTCACACTTCAAGGATTGCTCTGAACTGTCTGGTTGGGAGTTTAAGACCAAGGTTCTTGTATTAGCAGGAAGTCTGCGAGGCCCTGCCAGAACATTCTACATGAGCCTTGATCCTTTACAACAGCGCGATTACAAATCTCTTGTAAATCGATTACAAGATCGGTTTGGAAGTAGCAAACATCAGAGCAAGTGGCATAGCAAATTAGATGCTAGAAAGCGTCAGAAAGGCGAGAATATTGTTGCTCTTGGGGATGATCTGAGGCAATTAGCTCAAAAGGCATATGCTGATCTGCCCAGTGAAGCACAAGAGAAGCTAGCACTTAACCAGCTGTATAAGCTTATATCTGTAGATATGAAATGCAGATATGTTGACAAAAACTGTAAAATGGTTACCGAGGCCGTAAACGTTATTGAACGTTATGAATCCATACTAGGTGAGACTCATTATCAAAATGTCAGAAAGGTTGGTGGCCCTGCTGATTTGCCGGAGGCAGAGAGCTCAAACTCTGTCATTTTGCAATTCATGCAGAAGCTTGATGCAAGGCTTGAGAAACTGGAGAGCATGCAAGCAGCCACAGCTCAGAGTGCCCATGCCCCCAAACGACTAGGCAAAAACTGTTTCAATTGTGATTCTCCATATCACTTCTACAGGCAGTGACCAAACAATGACCATTCGGGCTACCAAAACCGACACACGGGTGGTATCACCCAAAAGAGGCCAACAAACTAAAGGCTATGGTCAAAGTTATCCTCACCGCAATATAATATTTGGGAATCAACAGACTGGGAATAGGTCTGAGGCACCCATTAGCCTACTGCAACAGACCCAGGGAAACGAGCAGCAGTCGACTCTGTAGGTCAGGAGTCGATAGCAGTTCAAAACAACAGACCTACAAACAAAGCAGAAATAAAAGAGGTTCATTCTGCTAGGGTAGGAACCTCTTTAAATAAATGGGACAATGGGTTAGATGCAACCGGAAAGACAGGGTCTAATGCAGCAAACTTCTTGATTGATTGTGGTGCAACAGCCTCTTTAATGTCAAGTAAGAAGTTCGATGAAATCAAGAACAGTCATGAGCTAACCAATGTCAGTTTTACATTAAACGATGTTAATGGCAACCCGATGACTGTTCTTGGTAAAACTAATATATTAGTTCAACTTGGGCCTGAAAGCTTCGACCTACCATTTATAGTGTGTCAAATGCAAACAGAAGGTATCTTAGGTCAAGACTTTCTGAAATCCCATGTTGACAGTATAAATTACAAACAGTGCTGCCTAGTTACGGCAAAGGCAAGTGTCCCATTATGGACAGGTGGCGAAGCTGCCCATGTGTGTCGGGTAGAAGTCCGAGACACTGTAATGCTACCAGCACACTCTCGCATGTGGCTACCTGTAGATATTCCACAGGCTGAACATTTGGCTGACTGTGGGTATGTTGAACCATCATTTGATGTGATGGCCAAAAATGAGATATGTATGATGCGAGGCATCATAAACATGAAGTCTACAGAAAAGGTTGTCAATGTCATTAACTTTGGTGACAATCACGTCACTTTGCATAGAAAACTGAACCTTGGCAGATGTGAGTCCTTTTATGATAGTGATATGCCTTCAGGGCGTATTGCTAGAATACACAACAATACAGACACCAATTCAGCTGCTACCGTACCAGAACACCTTAGCAACCTGTATGAAAGACGCACTTTATATCTTGATGATAACGACAAAGAGAAAGTCGCAGACCTCCTTTTTAGATATCAAGATACATTCTCAAAGTCCTCTACCGATATAGGTCATACTGATCTTGTGCAGCATACAATTAATACTAAAGATGCTGCACCTGTACGACAACCTCCACGTCGGCTTCCATTGGGGAAACGACATGTGAAAAATAGGAGATTGAGAACATGCTGAAGCGTGGAGTAATAGAGCCATTTAATAGTGCTTGGGCCTCTCCCGTGGTGCTTATGACCAAGAAAGATGGCACTCCTCGTTTCTGCGTCGACTATCGTCGGCTCAATAATTTGACAGTAAAAGATGCATATCCCCTGCCAAGAGTGGATGAGTGTCTGGACTCACTCTAAGAAGCTAAATTATATAGCTCATTAGACTTGAATTCAGGATTCTGGCTGGTAGAAATGTCCCCCCAAGATAAAGAAAAGACAGCATTCGCCACTAGTATGGGTCTTTTTCAGTTCACTGTCATGATATTTGGGCTGGCTAATGCTCCATCAACATTTGAGCGTCTCATGGAAAATGTGCTAAGAGGCCTTCAATGGGAAGAATGCCTTTTATACATGGATGATATTATTGTTCCATGCAAAACAATCGATGATGGTATCAAACGTCTCGAGCACATTTTTGAGAGACTGCAAAAAGCTAATCTGAAGCTCAAACCTTCCAAATGTATCTTGTTTCAGACCACTGTGAAATTTCTAGGTCACATTGTGTCTGAGACTGGAATTTCAACCGACCCAGCAAAAATTGAATCTGTCCAGAATTGGAGACCACCAAGAAATGCTAAAGAAATGAAAAGCTTTCTTGGGTTATGCTCCTACTACAGGCGGTTTGCTAAAGGATTTGCACAAATTGCTCGGCCTTTTCACAAAATTGCAGACAAGAGTAGCATTTTTGAATGGACATATGAATGTTCTAAATCATTTGAGACCCTCAAGAATGCTCTAGTATCAGCACCTATCCTTGGCAGAACATACCATTCATACTAGACACAGATGCCTCTGACAAGGCAACTGGTGCTGTCCTATCTCAAGTACAGGATGGTAGAGCTTTAGCAAAAGCATGAACAAGCCTGAGCAACAGTATTGTGTGAACAGAAAGGAACTACTTGCAGTGGTTAATGCTCTAAAATCATTTCATTCATATTTATATGGTCAACCAGTACTGCTACGCACAGATAATGCTGCAGTGAGCTGGATGCAGAACCTCAAGAAACCTACAGGTCAAGTTGCTAGGTGGTTACAAGAACTTGGTACCTATAACTTAAATGTACAGCATCGACCGGGGCTTCAGCATAGAAATGCTGATGCATTGTCCCGTAGTCCATGTAGTAGGTGTCACAAGCAGCAACAAGCAAACGTCGAAGATGACGGCGACGATGATGATGATGTAGTGTATGATCTCAAAGCTGTGTTTAAACTGACTGTAACCGAAAGTAACTTAAAAAGTGGAGACTCAGATCCCTGCACTAGAGCAGTTACAAGAAGTCAAATACATGCTTCAAATTCACTGAAGCATTCACAAATTGTACTTCCAAACTGGTCATCCAATGAAATAAGTGATCAGCAGCTCAAGGATCGGGACTTGAAAGTGATTATAGATGCATTGTCAGTTTTAAATGAGAAACCCCAATGGTCACAAATCCGTGAGAAAACAACCATTGTAAAAACTTTATGGCGAATGTGGGAAAGGTTGACTGTCGAGAATGGTATTCTGTTTCGAACTTGGGTTGATGAGGAAACCCAAACTCACAAACAGCTTATTGTGCCCTCTCATCAGAGAATGGATGTCATGCATTTCTTCCATGACATTCCTTCGTCTGCGCATGTAGGAGCTGAAAAAACCTTAGACAAGGTCAGACAGAGTTTTTACTGGCCAGGCATGAAAGAAGATATTGAACAATACTGTAAAACGTGTGATGCCATGTGCTGCACGAAAACCAGTTAAGCCAAAGCATGCCCTACTTGGCATGGTGCCTGTGGTAGAGCCCATGGAGAAGTGTGCAATGGACATATTTGGGCCACTTCCAAAGACAAAAGCGGGCAATCGTTATATACTTGTCATCTGCGATTGCTTCACCAAGTGGACTGAGGCTATAGCTATTCCCAATCAAGAATCAGAGACTGCAATTCATGCCTTTGTAAATGAATATGTCTGTCGCTTCGGAGTACCTATGCAAATCCACACTGACCAGGGTAGTAATTTTGAATCCAAGTTGTTCTCTGAGATGTGCGATTTACTGCAGATTTACAAAACACGAACTTCATCGCACATTGGCTACAATGCTCACCATGTACTGTGAGTACAATCAGAGTACTTGGGACAGCTTTCTACCTCAGGTCATGATGGCCTACAGGTCATCTTCACATGCAGGAACAGGTAAAACACCAAACAAAATGGTGTTTGGGCGAGAAATAATCTTACCCTTACAGGCATGTCTGGGTCTACCACAGGTTCCATGTGTGTCATCAGAGACAGCTAGAGATGAAGAGACTTATGTAGATGAGCTAAGACTTCATTTGGCTGAGGTTCATGAAATGGCTCGAAAGTCATTGAAGACGAAAGCTCTCTATCGGAAACGTAATTATGATCAACATGCTAAAAGGAGATCATTTACTGTTGGGCAGACAGTTTGGTTGCATGGCCCAAGTAGACGCCCTGGTGTCTGCAAGAAACTGTACCCTCAATGGAAAGGACCCTACTTGATTATAAAGAAAATTGATGACTTGGTCTATCTTGTGAAAAGATCAATTAAAACTCCAGCCATAGCTGTCCATATTGACAGACTTAACACCTATCTGGGAAGCAAACTACACTCCTGGCTTAAGACCCTCGCTAAAGGTTTGTCCGGAATGGGTCTGTTCCAGCCCTCACTGAAAACTAGATGGTACGCCGATGAAAACAACATCTATACTGCAATGCGATATTTAGACGTGTAGTAGATATTTGTAAGGTTGCCTACCTTGAACAAGCTTGGATTAAGTGTTGGTTGGATGAATGTGGTTTATCCGACATGAAGGCGCGCGCAGATATCGAATTAAAGGCAGGCCTGCACCAAAGCTATTGAGATGCGGATTGATCACCCGTACCATCAATAGCAATATTTTGCGAATGTTCTTCTTGTGTGAGTAGCAACAAGGCAAATGTCTGCTACATAACCAATATTTTCATCGGCTAGAGGCAGTGCAATGAGACAATTGCTGAGAACATCTATAAAATGTTAATAGAACGTAAATATATAGTTCTTGACCCTACTTGCTCTATTTCCAGGAGTCATGAAGTCCAAAGTTGGCACAAATTTCACGTGCGACAACTGTCCGGCCACTTTCCAGACAAAACGTGATTTGCTAAATCACACCATCACTGCCAATCACAACAATATCCGCATTGTCTGTGTCTGGTGCGTGGAACAGACACCAAAGGAATTCAGACGAGCACAAGACTTGAAATACTATGTCAAAACGCAGTACCCTCTGACATACCAGAATCTACAGCCCTCCCTACTTACAACATCCAACTGCTTTTACTTCTCGTTTCATGGCGAGGAGTATCTGAAGTTTTTTCGCGCGACCGACTACTTTAGCAAGCCAGCTACCCTGGCCAGGGAGCTTGTTGCTAAGTGGGCAACTGGCCGCACACCCGCCAGCAGCCAGTGGTTCGCTTCATGGGAGTTGGCCAAACAACAGGTGGCCACGTCTCAGAAGCGACCAGCTGGCAAATTTGAGCTAGTTAGTGTCAAAATCACTCCAGACGAAGTCAAGGCACATTTTGTGCAGGACGCTGTGTGTTATATCGCCAAGCTAGACAATACTGTATGCACCGATCTTAAGGCAGTGTCTAGCCTCACTCGAAGAATGGCAGCTCTTAAGGACCTACCAGTAATACCACCAGGGAACTGGCATTTCTGTAATGACACTGAATTGCGACACGAGGCTGCACAGCTGCTGGGTGTCGGGTACATATACATTAGCACGATGCTGAGGCATAATGTTACCTCTTTCAAGGTGATGAAAACAGCAACACCATCAGAGGCTCTTACTGCATTCGGAGAGGCATCCTTACCATCCTCCAGTACAGATGCCTTGCTGTCGATGCCAATAATTGAACCATCTACATCCCTTGTGGAATCATCAGAGTCGGAAATTGGGAGCTCTATGCAAAAGCTTCCACTGTCTGAGCTTCCACTGCAAAGGCTTCCACTGTCTGAGCTTCCACTGCAAGAGCATCCACTGTCTGAGCTTCCACTGTCTGAGCTTCCACTGCAAAAGCTTCCACTGTCTGAGCTTCCACTGCAAAAGCTTCCATTGTCTGAGCTTCCACTGCAAGAGCATCCACTGTCTGAGCTTCCACTGCAAGAGCATCCACTGTCTGAGCTTCCACTGCAAGAGCATCCACTGTCTGAGCTTCCACTGCATTCGGAGAGGCATCCTTACCATCCTCCAGTACAGATGCCTTGCTGTCGATGCCAATAATTGAACCATCTACATCCCTTGTGGAATCATCAGAGTCGGAAATTGGGAGCTCTATGCAACAGCTTCCACTGTCTGAGCTTCCACTGCAAGAGGTTCCACTGCCTGAGCTTTCAGTGCTTGAGCTTTCCCAACCTGAGGTAAAGTCGGTAATTATCACACCCACTGAGAAAGTTACTGAAGTCTCTCCTATTGTCAACAGGACAGCAGAGACTGCCAGTCTGTCAAACAAAAGCACGCAGGTGATCGAAACACCACTTATGTCTCCACAGATGTCTCTAGGCATAAGATCGCCAACACCAATCTCATTGGGTATGGACGATAGTTCATCAGATGAGGACGAGAGGTATTCTCCTCAACCAGTAACCCCAATACCGGAGTACATACCTCAACCCATCAAGCCTGCTAAGACCTGCTCTTTTCGGCCTATTAGACCAGTCAGCATGCCTCTAACGGGTATTGATATTCAACTGGGCACAGTTAACACAGCACCCGCTATATAAGGCCTAGCTTTGGATGTCTTTTCTGCAGGATGTATGCCCCTACTACCACCTGCAAGACGTGACTGGGCAAAGGTACCGGACGAGAGTATATGCCTTGTACCTGGCAAACTTCTCTGGCCTCCGAAAAACTGGAAGTCAATGTCAGCAGACAGGCGTCTTTTGTGTGGAGAATATGCCGCAATGGTTCTCACACAACATGGCCCCAGCATCCAGCCAGAGGACAGAGACCTCCTTTTGAGCCAACATAACTATCTCCTTCTGCCTGGCCCATTAGGACAGAACAATTCCGTCACATCCAAAGCCCGCTATTATAACTAAGAGACAATTAGGGCTATTGTCAATGGGTCGATCACTATCCTCCTGAGGTCCAGAGACAACTGGTGACGATGTTTACCTCTCTACCAAAGACGTTGGCACCTGACACCCTGGAGAAGCTTAGCCATGTTGCCATTCGGAGTGCTGTCGATGTTCAAAAACGATAATTGTTTATTTTTAGTTTATATGTATGAATAATACTATTGAAAATTATGAATACTTTAATTTCAATTTAAGATACATTCTGTATAGATAACACATAGAAACATGTTATTATTGTGGGATACAGGTTTAATGGTTTTATATGCGCTTTCACTTGGGGGTTTAAGATAATGACTGTATTTGCATAGAATGGTTATAAAGTGAACCATTCAATAGGCTTTAATAGCATATGAACTTTATCAAAACCAATGAGTAAGGAGGAGGTTAAAACAACCTGTACATTGACTGTTCTATATTGCTAAGAAATTTGAGGACTGATATTATATTAATATTATATGTTGTAATTTAAATTTTATAGAGTTTTGCAAACTTGAAGTTGTGTCCCTTCAGGAGAAGCGCAGTATCTAAGGTGGGAGAAGTGTAAGGGCCATGGGCCTTGCCCCAGATATATTTGTCTGAATCAGATATGTATCAAATGGACTGACTATTAGATGAATGCTAATGGGTATGAAGTAACCAAATATTACCTTGTGTTGAGTTATTCGTTCAGATTGTTTAGCACACAATGTTTATCCATATTTGAAGGTAATTATCACAATAAATGTATGTCATTTATTGTTTTTATCAGTTCAAATCAATTCTCCCATTATTCATTTATCACCAGGTAATATCCATAATGACTGTAATTCTGTATTTACTTAGCAATTGTTAATTATTTGCACTGCACATTCCTGACAAAAGCTTCATGGAGGCCGCCATTTTGTACTTGTCCGGTCAGTTCAATTCAATTCATTAAAACTTCTGCCTGTACACGGATAGGCTAATGTAATGCTACTTAAACTTCTTCAAATAAAGGAATAGTATTTCAGTTTAAATTGATTGTTCTTGTTCATTTTATATTTGTTAAATGAGATAGCGTTCAGGGACTATTTCTTGTAATAAAATGGTGTAGTTAAATCACTATCCTGACATCCTGTATAATGTTGAATGCTGTATTATTGCTAACCCATTCAAATATTCCATGTTATGGACACATTTAGACATAACTGTAGAACTGAATTATTGTGTATTTGTTAAAGTTATTTTGCTTATATGTATTATAAATGTGATTTTGATGTGTCAGGACCGCATTGCATCCTTACAACATATTTCAGATAAATGTCTTTTCATTGGTTGATGGTTATCCTGACGAGCAGTGGTTGGTTAAATATCCTGTTGTCAGGAACAACCACTATAAATACTGAGCTGACAAGTTGAATGACAGCAGTTGCACTTGCGGCAAATTCAAAACAAACTTCTGTCAAATTGACCAAAACTGTCAAAAAGCCTTAAAGGTATTACATATTTAGATTTTTAAAACTGTATTAACCAGATAATTTATAAGCTTCTTACATTATAAGTAATAAACAGATTAAGAAGCTTATTAGATACTTAATTACAATAAAAGTGCAACTGTCTCATTGCCTGCCAATGTCATCCTGACAGATAGAATTTACAGAATAAAACATGCAACTGGTTGTTTAAAATGAATAGGAAAAGCTTAGTAGTTGAATAAATCGACACTGAGCCAATAAATCAATATATAGAAGACCAAGCTGTTGTTCCTATTTAAAAGTTCCAACTTAAATAAATCATTCAAACTTAACTCAGTAAGCCACAGGGCTTACAATAAGTTACACAGATTCATCTGTAATATACTGCAATGGTACCAATAACAACCTGTATTGTACATGAAAAATACTCAGTGAATAGACAAATCTCAATATATGTTGATTTTGTTTTTATTGTATACAAGTCCACATATCAATCGTCTGTCTTCGCCGGCAGAATAAAATAATCATTTGTTTACTGCTTGTCTTTGTGTGTATACTGTAAATACTAATGTCTTTGCTGTCACGTTTTTTGTATGAATGTCACACTGAAAATAAATATTTCGCACGTTATTTGCGTGCTTGGTTAAATAATTGCCCTGGCGTGCAGAAGACCTAAAGATTACACTGTTCAAAAAACGTTAGGTCTATTTTTTACTATTTTGTCGGCCAACTTAAAGGGAATATAGCGACACAGCCAAACAATCATCATTATTGAGAGTTCTGTAAAACTTAGAAAAGGGTGAAAGAATTATCAAAATCGGATGATAAACAAAACAGATATGCTCGTTTGAGGTTCTGTTGAAACGGATATGGTAGCCGCCATTTTTAAAGCTATGACATCACAGTTCTAAATGACCATATATGAAATATTGATAAATAGAAAAATTTACTCATTTATAGGGGAAAACATTAAAGTAACTGTATTTAAGAATATGTATTATAACTAATGGCAATAACAGTAGGAACGCCACGGACCTATAACATATCAGTTCTGTTCGCATTTTAACTCCGCGAACATGGACTATTTCTTTGTATTTTACGGACTATTTTACGAATTTTCAACTAAAATAGTTTTATTCAGATAATTCCAATGGGTCATAAGACCCGTGAGGATACAACAAATACATATAAACTTGACAGCGATAGTGAAATATATATACAACATTATACCAACAATTAACATAATCAACAGAAAAGTATTCATATTTATAAGGTAACAAATAATACTTTAGCAGTTAATGTTGTTGATAGTTTGCTTTTACCGCAAAATATGTAGAGAAGGTGACTGAACCATCACATTGAATCGCTAATATGTTAATGCACATAGTTATATTAATTTATATATAATGTTAGATTTAACTAGCGTGATAATTGGGAAGCTTCTAACTAGTACACAAATGTATATACATAGTTTGTAATAAACAAATATGCACGTATAACGTAAACATGCAACTTTACAATAACATGAAAAACGGCTATTGTAAATGTATTATTTATATACCATTGATTTTCTAATTTCAAAGGCTTTATATATAAAGACGCTAAGGTTTTGTTGTGTCTTTTTGTTTTCGCATTTGAAAAGTTCTAAAAATTTGATCATGTTGGGTCTTTTCCAAAAATATTTACTTATGTAATGGTTTCTTATTTCATTAAACATGCAACATTCAATAACAAAGTGATATTCGTCTTCAAGTGTATTGCAGACGACGCATATTCTTTCATGTATTGGTTTACTGACTGGTTTTTGGCATCTGCCAGCTTCTATTTCAAGGGTATGAGAGGACACACGTAACTTTGACATTGCCTGTCTAAACTTTGGTATGTTTACGAGTTTTAGATATGGCTTAAGATCAAAACTATAATCAACAATCAGTTTATAAAAATTTGCCCTACTAGAATTCTCTAACCTAGAATGCCAATTTTGTATGAAATTATCATTTATTCTTTTTTTTATACAGTATAAAAACAATGCCTTATTGCCAACCCCTTGAAATAACCATGCATGATAAAAACCAAGTGATTCTAACAAGTTTTTTAACAATTTTACCCAATTCTTTTTATTTGGATATATCTCAGCATCCACCATCATCATATTGTAAACATGGCGTATATACTTATTTTCATTAACGTTCAATATTTTCAGCCAATACGTAATTATTTTAATATATCTCTGCGTTACAAGACTCGTTCTTCCTAATTCGCCATAAATAAAATCGTTTTGTGTTGATCGTTTTACCTGTAATACTCGTTTGCAAAATTGTGTATGCACTCGTTCAATATTTAATGCTGTTACAAATCCCCAAACTTCAGAGCCATAATTTAGAATAGGAACAATAAGTTTTTCGAACAAATCAAGTTTGTGCTGTACAGTAATATCTGTAAATTTGTATAGATATCTATTTAGTTTAAATATTGCTTTTTGAGCCTGACCAGCTAATGTACATTGTGTTTCATGGAAAGATCCACCTTGAGTAAAAACAATTCCCAGGTATGAAAACGATTTAACAATTTCTATTAAATTATCATCATAGATGAATCGAACATCTCCAGCTAATGGACCAGCCTTCCTAAAAACCATAACCTTTGTTTTCAATACATTTACTTTTAATTTCCAGCGCTTACAGTAATCAAGAAGAATGTCAAAGCCTTTCTGTAAACCCTGTGCAGTTTCTGAAAAAATCACAATATCATCAGCATATAGCACAATAAATTTTTTGATCATATCTACGTCAATGCCATCAAAACCTTTCAATATAAATTCTTCTTCTATGTCATTTATAAACATTGAAAAAAGTAATGGGGACAAACATTCACCTTGACGTACTCCTAAAACACATGTAAAGTTTTCACTGAGCTTATTTGAAAGCTTCACTCGTGATTTTATACATTTATACATAGACTTGATAATATCTAAAATTTTACCCCTAATACCTAGTTTGATTAATTTCATCCATAAATTGTCTCTTACTACATAGTCAAACGCCTTTGTAAAATCAATAAAACCACAATACAACTTTTTGCCCGCATTTATCATATGAGTAATAATCCCATGCACGACAAAAACATTATCTACAGTGCTCATATTTTTCCTAAAACCGGCCTGTGCTTCAATATAAACATTGTAACTTTCCGACCAATCATTTAATCGATTGTTCAGCACACGAGTAAATAATTCCCCTAAAGTACTTAACAAAGTAATACCTCTATAGTTCTCAGGATTAGTAAGACAACCTGTTTTATGTAATGGTATTATGTAACCGTCTGACCATATTTCCGGAAAATATCCGGTTTCAAAAACTTTGTTAAACAATGGTAAAAGTATTGGAATAAATGTGTGTTGACCGTGTACAAAGAATTCATTTAATAATCCATCCGGTCCAGAACTACGACCATTTTTAAGTTGGGAAATTACTTTCAGTACATCTGTATGACTTATTTCAATATTCAGCTCTTCAAAAATAATTTGGAATTCGTTATTAACATACTTTTCATTAAAGTCTATTATATCATCATCTGGCGTAAAATATGGATCGCTTGGATTATTGATACATTTAAAATATTGTTCAAATACAGATATACTAACATTAGGCGATTTAATGCCGGTTAATTCTTTCAACATCTTCCAGTACAACTTTGCATTTTTAAAACGACTTTTCTCTAATCTGTTTGTTACTTCAGAATCGTAAGTGATTCTACATTTTCTAGTTATATTTTTATACGCAGATCTTGACCTTACTAAATTTAACCTGTTAACATCATCTCCGCACTCCCTGTATTTATTTAGACTGCTCATCAACATCAACATAGACGCCATTTTTTTACACCCGAAATTGGGCGCGCTACGTCGGCGAGCACTACGGGTACCTATGGAGTCTAACAACACGCGTACAGTGTTTCATACCGTAGATTACGTAAAAACTAATACCTTACCGGACGAAATAACGTCCCATTATGTGTCAACACGATGCAGTGTTGGTGACTGACAGGTCACCGTGACATAACTTGACACGTGAAATTGACATGTTGTTGCAAGTTGGATTTGGGATAATTGTCTGCTGCTGGAGGTCCATGATCAATGTATTTGTTTTGTCATTAAAATGTGTTTGTTAATAAACAGTACACACCCCTTTTAGATCGTGCATATTTAGACATTGGCCAAATACAGTGCCTAAAAAAGTAGTGTATAGTGTATAATAGAAAGTTCATAATCACTATAAGTGTTTTTCGTGTACTCCGATCTTTCCAGTAACTGGATGTACTGTAAACTGTAGAACGTTTCGTGGAATAAAAAGATTGCTAGTAGAAATGCTATCAATGTCCCCCGCACCCCGCCCCCACCCAAGTACGGTAGATGGGGGTGTGGGGGTAGATGGAGCTTGCATACCGAAAACAAGGAGGGGGTAAGAAAACTAGAAACCCCCTCCACCCCCACCCCTCAGATGCATGAATGTAAGTAGTTAGCGTTGTCTCTATATCGTTATGTTATCCCCATTTTCTCGCACATTCGTGAATACATAACCCGATACAACTACCATTGAAACAATGTAATCTGCCATAGACATTTGACTGAAATCGGTCAGATTCATATTTATGTACAGTAAAGTTTTGAGGCAAGGAAGTGATTTTGAATTTACATTTATTTACATTCTGTTGCGAAAAAAACAACGCAATTTCGAGAAAGTACATTTCACTTAAAAGCCTTTAAGGCGGTGTAGCTACTACGCTTGCCTCCAGTGTGTCTCAAAAAAAAATGACTATTCCGTGGGCTGGAAATATGCTGTTAAAGTGGAACAATGTTTTTAATGGATCTCCAGTTGGGCTTCATTATATTTTACATGTATAATGAATGATGAGAGATGTTTTTATTACATTAACAGTGTTATTGAGCACAAGTAGTATTCATGCTTTATTCAATTTAGTTATTTTATCTTTTCTTTTTTAAATATGTTACATTATGTATAACAAAGAATAAACTATGTCTGTTTGATCATTGACATTGGATTGATGTTGTTTTCAGAGAGGTCTCAAATGTGAATCGTGCCCTCGAGCAGCTCTAAGTGAATTGATACTGACGACTTTAGAATGTCAAGCCGTATTAAATGCCATTGGATCATATGGAGGTAAGAGCCTTTTTAAAAATTGTTTGCACTTGTGTAGTTCTTTAAATGGAGCTTGTGTTATGCTTGCACGGTGCTGTTCAAAGTTAGAGTAAAAATAGTTCAGTGATAGTGCAGCGTGATTGTCATATGAGCTCGTGTAAACTACATGTACTGGATACATGCGAAAACAAGTTGTGTTAAAGGGACACTAGGCAGTCTTTATTTGTTTAAAACTTCTGGAGTTCGGTTAATTTTTCTGCATAGTTTGCATTTGTGCATCATTAATATTATTTATTAGAATAGTTCCGAAGAAATTGTTTTACACATTACTTACTGTTGATAAAGTGCACCTATAATAATTTATTTAACTTTTAATGCAAGCAGGTTTAAATTTAACATGTTACCAGGTTAACAAATGGAGATGCTAATGTTAAAGCTTGATAAATACTTCAAGATTGCCGTGTGTCCCTTTAACATCATCTAATTGGTCTATGTGATGGGTCCTCAATTTATTAAAGGGACACAGAGCAAATTTCCAACCTTGTGTCTGTTTTACACATTTTCACATCAGAACACCACACATCTACAAAAGTGTCTTCTCAACTGCCCTATATTAATCATGTTTTATTTCTAAAACTAGCGGCAACACCAGGTTTTGAGAGAGAAAATAAGTAGTTGTATATTAATGTTTTCTCCCCATGTAAAATGACCTTACTAAGTCATTAAAGTAAAATATCCTATGAACAAAACGTGTAAAATTTAACAACTTTAGATTTTTGGCCAGACTTGTATTTTATTCCCCTTCTAGTAAAAATGGCTTATAGAACATTGCACCCTCTGTCATATTTAACTTTCCTTATAATAGATTCTTGCTGTACTGTTGGGTGAAACATACATTAAAATTGTTCTATAATCACGTCAGTTCAATCATATACTCGTATGATACACAATATAATATGTATTGACCCTTTACTTGATGTGCCATTTACTCAGTTTTGGTCAAGGGACGTTTATAGCATATCGGCTTTGAATCCAGTGAACACGGATTCAATTCTTACTGGCGCCACTGGGTTACTTCGATGTGTCCTGCTAGCCTCGTTCGTCTGATGGTAACGTAAACCGGGTGGTCCTGTGTATCGGAGTCTGTCCTCCCTCCAAGCACGTTAAAGAACCATAGGTATCTAATCGGTAGTAAGCGTAGGGCAGGGTTCCTGGATGCCTATGTATCTTTCCTCCTCTCTTTCGGGCGGTTCGAAATAACCTAAACAACGTGTTGATGAGGCGTTAAACAATAATTAAATTTTAAACTGTCCCTTTCCCCTAAATCCCTCTCGCAACACCTGATTCAAATTGAATACTCTGCTCGACTTATATTAACTTTTTATTCTATGTCTTTCTTTTCTTTCAGTCTGCACGTCATGTGGAAGAAGACTCCATGTACACCACTGGCCAGAGTCAATGCTGAAGTTTATGTTCGCTCAATTATTTGCTTAATAAAGTATACATTTGAACTAAAATATTGTCTTTATAATTATGTCTTCCACCACAAAGTGGTAGGTGAGACAGATTAGATTTTGCCTTTCCGTTCGTCTGTCACAAATCTTGTCTGCGCTACTTGTTGGATTTTGACGAAACTTTGTACAAACTCTTTATTACTTTCTCTGAAGCTAATTTCATAAAACTTCATACTTTAAATGCCTTTGGTGAAATGATAATCCCTGTTTATTTTGAAGTCAGTAGTTGAAAGGTCCGTTACCATGACCGGAAAATGAAAAGTATTGCCCACACAGTTTTTCCTCTTACCTAAAGCAAATTTCATGAAACTTCATTGTTGGACAGTGGAAAGAGGATGATCGTTTGATTTTTAGGTAAAAGGTCAAGTTCCCTGCAGACATCCACTATCAAAGGATAAGCATATGTTACAACACACATGTTATAATATTAATGGTATAATATATGAATATTTTCTTGCACAATGTTGAATCCAGTAAAACAAGTGGTTTTGTTCACCGATACTGTCGCCTGTGAACCAGACCACTTGTTGTTAAATTACAGGATTCAACAGTGTGTAAGACATATTCCGATCATCCAATTTTTTTTTTAAATCATAAATTAAAAAATATATATATTAAAACAAACAAAACATGCTATTTGATGAAAACAGACGTATTCAAATTTCTAAAATAGCAATATTCGCAGAATATAGTAGATTTCAACTGCTGAAAACAAACATGTATTTTTTTTCCAGGAAATAATACTTCTATGAATATAGTATATATGTTCAGGGAAATGTTTAATATGTCTGTTTTCAAATACTACAAATCGTAACGCACCGCACATGTATATTCAGTATTTACTTTCAATATAGTAGTGAGTATCACTGCGTTCTGGGACCATATAAATATAAAAGAATAATATATATAAATATATATATATATAACTATATATGCCCTATTAATATAAACGACCCGCACTTTTTGGATTCACGCGTACAGTGTTTCACAACACCACAAATATGGCAAGTGCTCCATTGACACAATGTCATGTCCACGTTTATGTTATGAAATCTTCGAGTCTACACATAATCATGTTTGTTACCGACAGTAGCATGTATGTTACTCGTCAGTCATTTATTTACTTGGTTAAAGGGACACATGCCAATCTTGCTTTCTTTAAAACTCGAGTCGCCCCCTCAGTTTTAAACGAACAGTTAAAAGAATATACTTCTTTCTGCCTGTTAAACTTATATTAGTATATCGCTTTTTCTGATTTCGAAAATTAACTCTGCAACGTATGTTGCCGCCATCATGATTTCATTTTCCGATATACCGTTGCAACATTGTTTGTTAAAATAAATTGGCCACTCTGACATAAACCCAAAGCATGTATAGATAAAAAATTTAGTGTAAAATACATGAACACATACATTTTAAATATATGTGTTTACATAACGAAATTATTTAATTGTTTCTGTAGCCGGTCGTCTTTCCTTAATGAATAAGAAGGTTGCCGTCTTTGGGTCGGACGGTCCTGTTACTTAATTAGTACTTGTCTTCGTTTATTGAAATTCTACATATATACAGAGGAGAGATGTATCTATATGATTTTGTTATTATGCTCGCTTCTAAAATGACGAAATAAATCGATTTGAATAAAAGGCGCATTCTCAGCAATACACAACGTATTGTGTGTACGGGTTGGAGGGGGGAAACCTACGGGGTTGGAGGGATACTACCGTAATGTTGCTCTCATAAATACTGTTAACATACTACATCAATAATATAACAACTACTGAACAATGCTGAAATCGATTTATCTTTATAAATGAATTCATAATTCCACAATTTTATTCCGTGCGAAGATCGATTTGGAACGTCGATTCGGCGTATTTAAACGATTACGGTGTACTTTGTTAATTTTCGGGGGAAAAAAGTACTTGCCTCCGATTTTTTTTATATTTTACATATCTACAGAGGAAAGATGTATTTACACGTACATGCTTTTGTTTTTTTCTCTCGCTTCTAAAATGATGAAATAAATCAAATTTGATTAAAACTGCGCATTAGTAGCCTAATCAATACGGTATGGAGGGTGGTGGGGGTGGAATGAGGGGCGGGGCTGCATGGATACTACCGTAATGGTGTCCTTGAGAAAAACGGTGAACATTCTACTCTAATAATTTATTAAATACAGAACAATGTTGAAATCAATATATCTCTTAAAACGGATTTCACAATTTCATGGTTTTATATCCCGCGTGTACATTAACTTCGAAAGGCGATTGTTCATATTTTAGCGAACACGGTGTACTTTGTTAATTTTGGGGGAAAAAAGTACTTTTTTCTGATTGACTTTAAATTTTGGGTTTTAATAGTAGACATGTCAATGAACACTTTCGTGAAAAAAAAATCATTCTCGCTGTTAAAACTTAATTTTTGTGCATTTTTTTCGGATTCAGAAAATTAGCACTGCAACATATATTTTCACAATCCTCATTTCCTTTCCCGACGTACCGTTACAATTTTGTTTGTTAAAACCTATTCTGAGCACTCCGGCATAAACCAAAAGCATGTATAGATCAGAAATTTAATCTGGAATGCATGGATACATACATTTGAAATATATGTATTGAAATAATGGAATTATTTCATTTATTGTGTACCCGGTCGCGTCTGTAAATGTATATGCATTATGCCGTCTTTGAGTCCGTGGGTCATGTTAGTTAATTTTGGGGGAAAAAAAGTACTTGTCTCCGATTTGCATATGGACAGAGGAAAGATTTATCTACGCGTACATGCATTTGTTTTTATTCTCGCTTCTAAAATGACAAAATAAATCGATTTTGATTTAAAAGCGCATTTTTGGCAATTTAAACCTTAAAACAACCTAAATTCATCCCTTTGAAAAATACCTTTAACTATTAATGGGAATTACACGAAGTGTACACCAATTCTGTTCGACCAATGTAGTTTGTGAATATTATTACTTTAACAACGATCTGTGATGGTGTTTTGTTATAATCACAGTTTATAAATAAGAGGTGAAGAAATCTGACCAGTGACAATTTTCCCGATAATGTCATTTTGTTATCGATTTTATCACGTGACCTTGTTTGATAAATATTCCTACACCATAGGGCTGGCGTTCCTACTGTAATGCTTTATATGCCCAGTTAAGGAGTTTGCATTCATTTGTGGTGACTTGCTTTGCTTTAAATGATATTTATCCATATTTCATATATGGTCATATGGAACTATGGTGTCATAGATTAGTTTTCAAAATGGCAGCTCCCATATCCATTTTAGTACAACCTTTAAATGGTCATATCTTTTTTGTTTATCATCCAATTTTGATAATTATTTCACCTTTTTGCAAGTATTTCAGAACTCTCAATAAAATGGCTGTTTGGCTGTGTCGCTACATTCCTTTTAAATCTAGCCACTTGTGGTATTCTTCGTACGGTATTGCTGAAATTTCCCCATCATTCTTCCATTTAACAAGGATTTTTCCCTCACTCGACCACGATCGTTCTACATCGGCTTTTCGTTTAAGCCTAGCACTAGCTAACACCTTCTGGTTCAGGCTTGTGAGGTCTTCATTTACAAATATAGCACTTTAAGTCTTTTCGGTATAAAAGTACTCGTTGTTTTGACAGCCTGAAAATGAAACGCACAATAATATTTATATTTTTGCCTTTTTCAAAATTTCCCAAGCGGTGGTTTATGTCTATTTCTGCTGGCTGCTTATTTAAGCCCTTGATTTTTTCGTTTACTAATTTACACAGCTTGTGTCCTGTGTCTACTGCACTTTCCTTTTGTTGATCTACTAAGCCCGGAACACGGATGTTGTTCCGTCTTTGCTACTGTTCTAGCTCATTCTCTCTCTTTTCATGTATATCTCTGTTCTTCTGCAAGGTTTCTTTCAGCACTTTTGACGCTGCTTTCTCCTCTTCAACATTTTTTTCTAGAGACGTGACCTTCTTTCTCAGATTTTCATTTTCCACTGCCTTATCATGAACATCGCCTTCTAACACATCTATTCTCTTTGTGAGCGATTTCAGAATTTCATCTTTCATGTTTGTTATTGTTTCTTTTATAATCCTCTCTATCAGTGACGTGTCATCCTTTGTTAAAACGTTTTTCAGTATTTGTTTGATTAGTTTTAGCTCTGCAGACACATTGTCTATATCAATATCTTTGTCACTATTACTTTTTATCTTTGTGTCTTCTTTTATATTGGAGAGTTGTTTCTCCATATCTTGTTTCTTTTTCCTCTTTGTTTTGTGACTAACAGCTTTAGTGTCTTTCTCTTTCTTGGGTGTGTCACTTTCTTTACTAGTGTCCAAGTCACTAACACTTGATACTGTATCTCGTTTTCTCTTTTTATCCGTCTCGTCTACATGTTTATGTCACCTTTATTTTTTTGGGCAGTATACTTTCTACTTTTACCAGCGTGACCCTTTGTATAGACCGTTAGTACTCACTATTTGATAATTGTCTAAACACTGTGCTCACGTCGTATACGCATGAATAATGGCGACGCTCTTATTGAAAATTGTATTGTCTTTTACATTTTCTCAAATATGTTTTTTAATAAGATAAACGATATACTCCTTGATAATCCAAAATAGTCAAGTCCATATAAATTCAAGGAATAACATCCACCATTTTCACGTGAATTTTATGATTTTTGAACGATCTAAAAAAATACGTTCATCGATAACATCAAACCGGAAGTGAAAAATGTATATAGTATATAGTTATAGTATATATATATAGTTATATTATATGCATATAGTTATAGTATATGCATATAGTTATAGTATATGCATATAGTTATAGTATATGTATATAGTTATAGTATATGCATATAGTTATAGTATATGTATGTAGTTATCGTATATGCATATAGTTATAGTAGATGCATATAGTATATGTATACAGCTATAGTATATGTATATAGTTATCGTATATGCATATAGTTATAGTATATGTATATAGTTATAGTTTATGTATATAGTTTTAGTATATGTTATAGTATATGTATATAGTTTTAGTATATGCATATAGTTATAGTATATGTATATGTATATGTATATAGTTATAGTATATGCATATAGTTATAGTATATGTATATAACTATAGTATATGTATATAGCATATGTATGTAGTTATAGTATATGCATATAGTTATAGTATATGTATGTAGTTATCGTATATGCATATAGTTATAGTATATGCATATAGTTATATTATATGCATATAGTTATAGTATATGTATACAGCTATAGTAGATGTATATAGTTAAAGTATATGTATAGTATATGCATATAGTTATAGTATATGCATATAGTTATAGTATATGCATATAGTTATAGCATATGTATATAATTATAATATATGCATATAGTTATAGTGTATATATATAGTTATAGTATATGCATATAGTTATAGTTTATGTATATAGTTATAGTATATGTATACAGCTATAGTATATGTATATAGTTAAAGTATATGTATATAGTTATAGTGTATATGTATATAGTTAGAGTATATGTATAAAGTAAAATGAAAACCAGAATGAATACACGCTCGTTTTTCCGGAATTGTGTTTGTACCTTTTTACTATTCCGTGCCAAAATTTCGGTCAGCAAATGGGTCAGTTATACATTGTTGCTACCGCGTAGTAAGTAGGGCATATTTCGGTAAACCAATGTTGCAGAAACGAAGAATACTATATATCTGACCCAATCGATGTTCTAAATTTACGCACGGAACAGTAAATGTCCTTCTCTATTATTGTAATTGCTGCCTATGAATCGTAAATGGTTTTGCCATGCCCCTTCCATAGCAAAAATAAATGTCGACAACCTGTTAAAAACTCAAACCGCGTTAGAATTATAGGAAACTTACTTTATCATTAAATAAACATGTCTGCTATTAAACATCAACACGGATAAGAAATATTTCTTTAGCTGTATGCTAACCATGGATCAAAGGTCAATATTATGTTAACCTCTTGCAATTGCATATCTTTTCTACTTTCACTTTTCAAATGTATATCTAAAACCATTAAAATCATATGATGAGCTGCATTTCCAAATATTAATAACATAACAGTAAAAACATAAACAACAACCGCAAACTGCACTAACAAAAGATTAGCACTCTTGAAAGGGACACTATCCGTAACTAAAGTATATTGAGCATAAGAAAAACTGTCTGTGATTTAACCCCCCCCCCATCCCCCTGCCCTCACCTCCCCCCCCCCCCCCCCCCCACCCACACACAAACACCCACCCACCACCACCACCCCAAAAAATGTGTACATTAAAGCATGGAGCATAGACCCAAATAAATATAGTAATTTAATCGTGATTTTGAAGGGATTTTTTTTACAATTATTTATTGTTTGTAAACATGGCTGGGGCCGCATAATTCATATTTCTGCTGCTCACGCGACTTTCATTAGCGCATTAGGGTTTGAGCAGTTGCATCCCTTATCTGCATCGCTCAATTGGTTAAGCGATCTTCTATTATTACCAACGAGTGTACGTTTGGTGTCGGATTGGAGTTCAAACCCACGAAGTGGTCCTTTTTTGTACCGCTATTGAATTCCGTCAAAACATCTTGCTTCTGTTTAGTAAATATTCAATAATGATAGTTGTGAGATGTTTATCAATGTGATTATTTTGTGTTTTATAAGAAATTGTCCCTTTAATAGTGAACTTCTGGCCTGCACATCCGGTTGACTTAGACCCAGACCAGAGATTAAGCGCATCTTTTGATTAATGATGTTATCACCGCATTCATCCTGAATGAGCGTAATCAATCAAACATAGGTTCTGACGAGGGGTTGCGCGTATCTTGGTTCTAAACATAGTTTGCATAGGTATGCACGCTGTCGGGCCCTCAGTTGTTACAGCCTTATTTACGACCCTTCCATTAGAAAGAACAGCGCGCATCCTGGTACGGCGAAAAGAAGTGAAATAAACAATGTAGAATTAATGAAATATTTTTCTTCATTTATGATGAGCCGCTATCTCTGGTTGTTACGGAATTAGCATGACGATGTGTTTTCCGTAAAAAATCAAAATAAGACAAACCATATAAATAGTGTACCTTAAATGCTTAACCAGGGATTGTAGATAGACGAAAAGTTCATCGCACTTTAACGCAAACTGTATTAAACGAAAGTAAAAGTACACGACGCGTATTAAAAGCCTATAAAATCGCTCAGGAAACGAGAATCAGCGATCTTACATCGGAAAGAAGTTGCAATAAATCAGGTACATATGGTTTTATATTATCACAACTAATTTAAAACATAGCTTTAATATCTGCTTATGTCATTTAAACTTATCAATTTTAAACAACTATATGTTTATTTAAAACACATTTTATTGCGTTTATAGATGGTAATAATTATCATTTGTTTCTAATAACAGTTCGTTTTCTTTTTTCTTTTTTTATTATATTTTATTATTATCAGTGAGTACTTTATACTTTATACTTTTCTCCCTGTTATTATTCTTCTTTTTTTATTCTCAAACAACTTGTTTATTTAAATTTTATTCCGTTCATAGATAGTTATTTATTTATTTGTTTGTTCGTTGGTTTTACGTCATGTTAGCACTTGTTAGTCCTTATATGACGATCAATTTGTTTGTGGTAGAGGCAGACAACCTCATTTCCTGTACTGTATACCTCCCGCCATCCGTAGAAATCAACACTTTCTCACTTGACAAGTCGAGCTCCTGTCGATGAAAATAAATCCTATTTCATTCCAAACCGACACATACCGTCAATCTGGGAGCTCAACTTGTAAGTGAGAAAGTGTCGATTCTTGCGGATGGTGGGAGGTATACAGTACTGGTTCTTCCCAGGAATATGGTGGCTGATTTCTGTTATTTGTCGTCTTTTCGTTATTTCACAACGAAACAGTGATAACATCATTAATCAAAAGATGCGAAAAGACGTCAGCACGAAAAGACGACAGAACGAAAAGAAGACGTAAGGCCACAAGAAATAACGAAAAGACGACTATATCAAATTTCATCTTTTCGCGGCTGAAGTGTCGTCTTTTCGGGTGGCTTTCTGTCGTCTTTTCGCCCTTGAAATGTCGTATTTTCGTTCTGCCGTCCTTTTGCGTTGCATTTGTCGTCTTTTCGTCTGTCGTCTTTTCGCGATGCATTTATCGTCTTTTCGTTTTGTTGTCTTTTCGTTCTGTCGTCTATTTGTTCTGTCGTCTGTTTGCCTTCAGATTGACATGCGCGTTTCGGTCATTGAGGCCATTTTAAAGTGATTACTAAAAGTCGAGACGATTTTTAATTGTTTGGGAAATGGGTAAAAAAGACAGTGTGTGTGCATACCTTATGTCCAATCAATAATTAACGGTGGGTTACTATTTCTTTTAAATGTTTTTATAAACATATATCAAGTTGATGGTAATACGTTAATAGTTAGAACTATATCTACAACATATGACATATAATAGCCAAGAAAGGAGGTAACACATACGCGTTCTTAACATTTAATAGTTTATTAAAGTCTCGTCATAGTACAACAGTATATACAATAAAACATTACACATGATTTTAACTATGCCATTCTAAAAGAATTACAAGAGACTATATGCAATTAAATTTTACATTCACAACAATAAAACAATATGATAGACATTTAACTTATTCAATTGGTCATGGATATATTGCACCAGCCGTGTCACACATCAGACACACTACAGAAGCAATATCCCAAAGGGATCAATCGCATAGGTTTTTGTTTTATTATATATATATTATATATTTCAACCATGGTTATATTAGATAGGGCAGTCCCCACGCTTAATACACCATAGAAGACATATCCTAAGATTTCTAAAATTATGATTGTAGATGCTAATATGTCATTAACTCGACTAATTCGAAAAAAAGAGAGCAATTATCATCATTTTACCGTCGACTCCGCCCGGTTGAAGTTTGTATCTCCGAAACTACTTTATATAATGGAATTAACTTTGCACTTGCGTTTGACATAATTATACAACGTCATACAGCTAGGTTACGGTCATAAACAACTATTAAATATGAACTAATTTAAGATCCTCTGTCTATATAATACACATATTGCAATTACATATTGACACTTTAAAAAAACCTGATTAAGATAAAGCAAAACATATAATGATCGCTTAAATATACATTATATAAGGTGTAAACAACGAATTAATGAGTTGCAGAGTCAATTCAATTCATTACTTTTATTCGACATAACATAATTACATGTTTATTGCCTTACACATGACTAGTGATCAATATAATTATGATGACCATTCTACGTTTATATAAACGATTTAAAGATGAATGGCCACCCTTTTTGTAGTATTATCAATTAACAAATTTAACTCTTAAACATCATATTAACATTTCTTGATAGTCGCGGAGAGAAACATATATTTAAATCCGCTACTAAGTTGTTTGTAAAAATAAGTATTATTTGCATGACGTAGATACTACTTTTACCACTGCGTGAGTACACGAGAAAACGAGGTATATCTGAATTGTATAGCTGCACAACTATTGCCAGATAATTGATAAATACATTTACCTGTGGATTAATTTACCTGTTCAAAGTTTTCTACGTCATCAAATAAAATCTTATTCTCGCTTTTCACAGATATTGCAATGTGTGAATTGTAAATATATATTGCTGTGTATTGATTTCGATTTAAATAAACATAAAATGTTCATGAAACAAAACATGGCCGGAGAACTTTAAAAGAAATAGTAACCCTTCATTATTTTACCCAGGAAAAGTGGGTGGTCTGCCTCCACCAGCCCACAAAATATCGAACGTCATATATAACCTTGCATGTGTTGATAATTACGTAAAACACCATACAAACAAACAAACAAACAAACAAACAAACAAACAAACAAACAAACAAATAATTTATTATTTATTGGACATACGGTATGCATACTCCCTGTCAGTTTGACCTGATTCCCCGACATTTCAAAATCGTCACGACTTATAGTAGTCACCATGAAATAGCCGCAATGACCGAAAGGCGCATGTCAACTGGAAGGCGAAAAGACGACATATCGAAAAGACGACATAATGGAAAGACGACAGAATGAAAAGACGAGAGAAAAAAAAGATGACAGGACGAAAAGACGACAAAATAAAAAGACGACATTGCAGCGCGAAAAGATGACAGAATGAAAAGATGACAGAACGAAAAGACAATAGGATAAAAAGACGACAAATGCAGTTCAAAAGGACGACATAACGAAAAGACGACCAAACGAAAAGACGACAAATGCAGCGCGAAATAACGACAGAACGTAAAGACAAAGAAACAAAATAATGATAGAAGCAAAAAGTCGACAGAAGGCCACACGAAATAATGAACAGACGACAATATTAAATGGCGTCTTTTCGCAGCTGGTGTGTTGTCTTTTATCTTTCGCATGGCGTTTTGTCATCTTTTCACCCTCGAAATGTCGTCTTTTCGTTCTATCGTCTTTTCGTTCTATCGTCTTTTCGTTATTTCGTCCTTTCGCGGCGAAATAACGAAAGACGGCATGGCAGAAATCAGCCACCATACAAAAATAAGAGGGTGGTCTGCCTCGACCACAAAAAAATATGGTTCGACCCAGGAATAAGTTGGTGTTCTGCCTCTACCACGAAACAATATATACGTCATAAATGGGATTACGACATTTCACAGTACGATTTAAATGTTTTTATATCCAGCCGTATACACGACTTATGAGACACTGAGACAAAATTATGTACATAATACACATAATTTTCACTATTAGAATGAGCATACATCAATTAAGTATACATAGATAATAACAATTAATAAGACTAAGTAACTATAGAAAAATATAATAAAAAATAGATAAATAAATAAAATTAATACAAGTTACGAAAGTGTTCTTTTGAAGAAGATTATTGATATAATCTCTATCACAAGTTTCATGAATATAGCTGAAGATATCGGTTTATATATGTGTATGTTTTCTTCTGCGTAGCATCTGAAGAAGACAATTGGCTATACCAAATTGCAAAGAATCTGCGTTCATTTAAAAACAATAATTTTTCAATGGGGCTAAAATTTAAAAACAATTGATCTAAGTTATAAGCAGAATTAAAAAGATGAAAACGTATGTCGCTATAAAAATCACATTCAATTAAAAAGTGAGTTTCATCTTCAACAGACATTGTATTACAGTATTGAAAAATTCGGTCATTTAAAGGAGTTTTTTGTTTGGTATAACGGCCAGTTTCTACGGCTAATGGGAGATTATATGATCTAAACATTGATAAAACGCGACGTTGGTCTCTACTCATATTTACCATAACATAAGATTCAACATTAAGTTTCTTTTTTATAAGTCCTGTATGTTCGTAGTTTATTACCATTATCAGCATCTCTACCGTTACTCAAAAGGCGTGTACTCCAATTTTTTCTATCTATTTGTAATAACTTTTCTTTTGCTTTCCTAATGCATACTGATTTACACGGATTATCTAATAGCATAAACGCATTGATACCTAGTTCATTAAACATTTTCATGACTTTTTCCCATGATCTACCTTTGTATGAAGACATAAAATGTACACATGTGCTAAACTGACTTAAAACACCATTCAAACAAACAAACAAACAAACCTCTATATAACGATTATAAATGGTGACATGCGGGAAACGTCATGTAATTTAACGTCACGTAATTTTCTTAAAATAGGCAATATGGTCGCAGCTAAAATCCGTTGATATATTAAGTGTAGCAATCATTTTCAGCTGTTTAATATCAACATGGACATCAAAGAGATTCTTGTGCAAGGGTTGCAATCCGAGCAGAAATATTTGCCCTTTTGGTACGCTTACGACAAGCAAGGCTCCATGCTCTACTACAAATGCATGAAGGAGAATAAAAACTATTATTTTTGTCGCTCAGAGATCAGCGTTCTTGCAGAAAACGTAGAGGTAAGTGTCACCCAAAGAAGAGACGTCCGCAAAAAATAATCCCTAAATAATACAAACATTTCGCGTGATATTCAAATAAGGTTGTTCCGTCAGTAATTTAGTCATCCAGACTCTTTTTTTTCCGAATCGTAAAAGCAATTTACTGTAAACGGACGAGGAAAAATTAGCAACTCAGCGGTTTTGAACCTTAAAAGCTAGCTCTGCGGCGAGACAGTAGTAACGCGCTTATTACATATACCCCCAAACTGAGTCCTACCACATAGCCTCCAAACATTTACGATTTAAATCCCCTAATGGTCAAAAGTCAATCCTTTACCTGGGCGACTTAATATTTAAAGTAAATACATGATCAGCTTTCTATAGAAACCGTTTATTTGTATTTTAAAGGGACAATGTCCGTAAGTGAAGCATATATTGAGAATAAGCAAATAACTGTCTGATTTTTATTCGATGGAAACATGAGCAGAGACTCAAATAAGTATGTACTAAAAATTTGTTAATTTGATTACATTTCATTATTATTTATTGTTTGTAAACATCGCTGGGACAGCAATATTTATATGTCTTTACTCACGTGACATCAATTATATCTTGCATCATATACTGAAACGAAAAAGAAACGCAACTCGGAAATTTCCGCTATATATTGTAAATACTGCACATTTAATTCCACATAATATATCCAAAGAAATCCCAAGATGTTTTGTAAAAAAAAAAGTTTCAGTTAGTTAGAGAAAGGACACAACTGTGATGTTGTAGACGTTTTAATCACAGTACACGTTGTAACAAGAAATTCATAAATATTGAAGTTCCTCTTTGAAAAATTGTGCCATGTCAGTACTTTACTTAAAGTAAAGAGTTTACAAAATGTTGCATCCTAAGTTTGCTCACATGCTTGAGCCAAACGCGTACTCTGTCAATAACGAAACTTTAAAGGAATACTATTTGCTGTGTTATTTCTTGTTTTAGTCTTTTTTCCCGAAAGGAAAGGCCTTGCGTAGCCATATGCCATTCGATTAACAGCAGCATATTGTACATGCAATATATAGCGGACATTCCCGAGTTGCGTTTCTTTTTCGTTTCAGTATATAATCGTCCCGTGTAGATCATTCTGGAACGTCTTCGTCTTCCCCGTAAGTGGCATTTTAGCGTGGGCTTGGAGCTAATTTTTTTTGTACCGATATTGAATTCCGGCAACTACGATACTACGATATAATAGAAACAGATCATTCTGGTGTCTATGCTGACCAAAAGTTGTTTGTGTTAAAATGGAGATAAATTTTGTGATCTCGTCAAGATCTCACGAGAGTCAAACCATCTTGTTTCTATTTAGTAAATATTCAATAATGGTAGTTGTGTAATGTTTGCCAAACGTAATTATTTTGTGTTGTATATAAGCTAAAAGTTACTCTAATAAAGCTAAAACATTAAGTTGGTATCATAAATTAGAAAAATGTTGAACACGTTCTTTAAAACGGTGACCGAATGTAATCCGATTATCAGAGTTCTTATTTACTTTTAATTTTAATTGATGAATCTGTAACTTAAATATATTGATAAGTTTGCATACGTTTTCTTTTTGTCAAAATATTACATTCCGTTTAATAGCTATGAAGTCAAATGCATCGGGAGTACTTATAGCGTCGTCGAGTATATATATATATATATATACTGAAAGGAAAAAGAAACGCATAATGGGTATTTCCGCTATATATTGTATGTGCTAATCAAATGGTACAGGGCGACATTAGGCCTGTCCTTTCGGAAAGAAGGTTTAAACAGCACCGAACACACCAATGGTTATCCCTTTAAAGTTTCTGTATCGACAGAATGCGCATTTGGCTCAAGAAGGTGAGCAAAATTGGGCCTAAACAATTTGCAATCTCTTAACATTAAACACAATACTGAAATGTCTTGACTTTTTCAAGCGAAACTTCAACGTTTATGACTTTCGTGTAACAAAGTATACTTTGATTAAAAGGTCTACTACATGACAGAGTTGTCCTTTTTGTAAATAAGTGTAGCCTCTTTTTTGTACAAAACACGTCGATATGTATCTGGAATATTACGCGGAATTGGGCGTACAGGGGCGGACCCAGGATTTCAGCTTGAGGAGGGGGGTGAGGGGTGGGCGTACAATTTTGGTCAATTTTTATACTGAGGGCGTGCAACGAAATTGTTTGATATTTTATCTACAATAACATGGACAGATGCGTTTCTTTTTCCTTTCAGTATAAATAGGTAAATGTGCTTTCATCAACAATGTGATAACGTGTTTTTTTGTTTTTTTCTTATGTTTGGGCGAATGTATTTGTTTGGGGTGGGTGGGGAATTCGGTTTATTAGATGAAAATAATAACATATGACGAGGTCGGGAATCCAGTCCAGGGTTCATGACATTATATTACCAAACGTTATTTAGTTTAATTTGGAAGTTATGGTTTAATGTTTCCTTTAAATGCTGAAATGTCAATTTGTATCAATATGTTTGTTTTGTTAAAAAGAAACAAAGAAAAAAGACAAGAAACAAATACTGCTATTAAAACTTTAAAGGGATCTGTACATTCACACTTAACTCTCGTCCGCCATGCCGTTAACAATTACGCCGTATGAATATATAAATATCGAACCAAAATAAAACAGCGAATGATGATTATCTATAACACAGTTAATACGGGCAAAGCTCGACCTGCCGAAGGCAGGTCGGGCGAAGCCCGACTATAGGTTACACGTATGTACATGTATGCATGGGAATGAATATGTTAAATACTCACTAACTAACGCTACTAATTTTCATTTTCGTAGTGCATCAAATTTGAATTTTGTCTCCAAGATGGCAGACGACGCGGACGGCGCCATTTTGAAACTTCCGGTCGCATTTTTGACCAGCTTCCTGTCTCACGGTGAAGTCACGCAGACGTGATTAACAGTTGAAAGCCAAAAGTAACTTACCGGCGTTCCATTGTTAACAGAAATAATTAATTTTGAGTGCTTACATTTTTATGAAGTACCTAGGAGTTTTCTATATGTTTTTCAGTATTTCTAGGACTCTGAAGCGCTTCAATTTTGAAGCGTCTGTGATCGGTGTAGATCGTACGTTTCGCACGTCGTAATCGGTATAGGTCGTAAGATTCACACGTCGTAATGAAAGTTTCCACAGCGCGTTAGCGTTCTCTACGACGTGCGACTATTACAGGTCACTGGCCTTATTCTCCGCTATTTTTACGGAAAATACGAATTAAGTGACCTTGCTGTGTAATGTTTTCGTTTAATAAACAAACAAATTAACGCAGCTCTGTTGCATATTTCTTGTCAGCGTTTCTAAAATTCACATTCGCAAAACCTCGAGAAAAAACAAATGTGTACTTATAATAAAGGGAGACTAATCTCTTTACTGGTTAAAAAGGACAGGTTCAAAACACGGCGAGATTTCCGGGTTCTCCATCGAATTTTAAATGGGTTCCAAGTAGGTGAGGTTTACTGCAATAAAATACATTTTTGAGACAGAATGAGTCGAATTTCGACCCCATATAACACAATATGATACCAGTAATTGTGATTAAGAAGAGTTTATTTTAGTAAATATGTGTTTCCAGTAAAGAGATCCTACATAAAATAAGGAAAAGGCTAGACAAATATACACATGTTTACCTTAATCGAAAGTTAAAAAATTAACAATAATGTTTTAATATGAAACAGGCACTGCCTAGATAACGGTCAAAGTACTTTAATACAATGAATGATTAATTTAATTTTGTACGGAATGGATGGGAACTGGAGTAAGAATTTGATAACAGGTAACAAAGATCAATTAAATATTCTCAATAACTCTAAACAGATAACAAAAAATAAATTTCACTAATAACAGTTTAAGATATGAAAATAAACTTGCCTCCCCATCCTCAACACCACCAGAGCCTTTTACTAGATACAGGTCTTTTTTTCAAGGAAATTTGGAAAAGGCCTAGGCCTGCTGAATTTGGGGAAAATAAGCGCGAGACTGTCCAAATTGGGAAAAAAATAGCGTGATTTTCGTTGTTTTGGGAAAAGTTTTTTTAAGGGGAAACTTCATTAAAATGTAGTTTTAGGTAAAATATTGATTAGGTTTTACAACTGAGTTATTTTAACATACAAACTATGTAAAGTATGTCACTTAATTACCAAAAAAATAAATATATATACATACGTTGTTTTTTTCTAAATGGGAATTTTTTACCCCAAGGGAAAATAGATTTTTTTGCAATTAGGAAGAGGCCGAATTTCGGCCCCTGTTAAATAGGTTAAAAGAGCCCTGAGGTCTGGAAAGGGGCATTTTGGCCTAGAATGTGGGAAATATCCACGACTGGGAAATGACATTTTCACAGTTAACTGCATGATTTTCAAAGTAATTTGGGTGGGGAAGTGGCCTTATACGGACCGATGCGAAAAAGGGTTAAACGGCCATGACTACCTACTTACCACTACCTATGAGTCTCATTCATTAAACATAGAAAAAACATACTATGTATTTTGATGGGTATTTATGCCAACAAACAGAAGCTTGATATATTTCAATTTTATGTATAACTTACATTCCGTTGGACATGCTAGAATAAATAATAAACATGTTGCTAGATTCTTTGAGATTATCTACAGTGGTTCGGTCAGAGAAGGCTCGGATTACAAATAAACATGTGTTCACCGTGACCGGACCATCTCCTTTAAAATGCTGCCGACATCTTTTATGAGAATAAAACAAATCTATTTTTTTCCGAAAACTGTTCAGTTTGTTAGCCCCCCGAAAATTGAAATACACCGACTCACACAAAACTGCACCAGAAATGCTTGCGCATATTTTCTGTGTAAAGGAAAAGATCAAATAAAGTCTGCACTCAAATCTATCCGTATCTTATTGTTCTCAAGTTTAAAGTCTTATTACAGATACAAAATAAAACAAAAAGCTGACCTTCCTACCCATTACTTATTGTTGCAGTAAACAAGGGTATTATTTTATTAGGCCTTACAAATATATTTATTTACATACTTGTGCAAAGATCTATCTATAACTATTTCCTGACTTTAAGATCTGATCAAATTTATAGTTAGTTCTGACCCTTAAAATTAAATAGAGATGGCTAAAAAGTGTACATGCGATCAAATTGCTTTGCCCGTTACATAGGTAGTGCCTATTTCATATTAAGGAGTAAACTGCAAAATACTTTTTTTTCTAAGAATGTTCCAACATATAATTCTAAGGCTGCCGTTTATAAAATGGAAGCGGAAGTAACGCTTATGCGTTGTTTCTACCAAGAGATATTGATGCGTGCCATTGTTTCCCGTTGTAACTTACAATAGATACATAGAGATTATTTAACTACTGGGATCGATCCTTCACGAGATGATAGGCGTGTGGTTCTTTTCACGAACGAGAATAAGCGAGTGATTTAAAAAAACAACACACGCCTACCATCCATTGAAGGATTTCCATATAATCGATCACAACAGTTAAATAATCTATTTATTACATTTTTAATCAGATTATGCATGAATTTAACCAGAATTATCACCCCGGTAGTGGGATGGGTGGGGGGGGGGGGGGCGATAGGGGAGGGGGCGATAGAGGAGGGTGGGGGTGGGGGGTAGATAACACTTCTGAATAATAGCGAGCACAGCTTGCGTCCGACGCGAGCGCAAGCGAGATCCTATGGTATCATGCAGGCGAAAAGTAAACATACCAATCCATCCTTTTGAAAAGTCTTGGGTCATTTACGGCAGTTTATGGGCGACTTCAACCGTAAAGAAGCATATTTCGTTACGAAATTAACAAGATAAGCATTCGTAGAAATCATTAAGAATGGTGGTTTCTAAGCAGAATGAGGTGAAAAAAACATTAAAAACCTTTCTCGAACCCATCCAAAAATGACAATGAAATTGCATTTTTACCTATGTCGCCAAAACGGCCATTAACCGGAAGCGTAACCCAAAGTGTTACCTTGCGCGTTGTTCATTGGCGAAAATTCGTGAACACATTTCACAATTTAATAAAAGTAGATTTCGTGTCGCAGAAATGTATATGTCTTGCTAACTGATTAGAATAAACAAATGATTTGATAACTACCGTTAAAAAAAACATCTTTCATTTGTTTATCATAATCGCCATCTCGTTTTCCCGTAAAACCATAAATGCAATCGGCATTCTTCGCAGATATCCGTATTCGGTCGTTTACTATTGTAAGCCATTGACGGAAATCGACGAGGTTATTCCGTTTTCATTCGTGCCAAACCCGAACAACCTGGCAATTTCCGGAAATGTTACGGAAATTATAATACAATGGCAAGACGTCATTGATTTACGTCATCATCGTATGTCATCACATTATGACGTATGGTCTGTTAGTAAACAATTAGTGAGCGAGGTGCCTATTACCGATCCATCTTTCTTTATTTCTTCTTTCTTTCTTTCTTTCTTCCAATACTACTGACGTATTGTAAACATACTTATGATTATCACAGTTTCGTTTCTGTGGATGAGTTTACCTGCAGGCTTTTTTTAAGATAACCACAGAAGTTCAGCGAGATGTTTAACCTGAATAGGGTATGTATCTCCCTGCACAGGAGACCAACGGCTTTATATCAGTAGGGAGAATGACATACTTTCACAGTAACTTTAACTATCTTACACGAATAGTTCTAGCTCTAAGGGAGTGCGTTTTCAATTCTCGAGACGTGAACCTCCGGGAGTCGAACCCCAGACTTCTATATCCAGAGGCAAGTAAGCTAACCACTCTGTCATCGCATCTTTTTTACCGCACCGTAACATTATGGTCCATTATGAAAAAATATAACTACTAGTATTTAGAACAACACCAGGTCTAGAGTGACTAAACGATGGTTAGGCCCCAAGATGTTACTCACACTGACAGGGGTAGGAACAGCCTCCTTCCCGAGATCCCAATAATTTGACTGGCGTGTTGGGGTAGGGGAAGTTCAAAAGGTATTTTTACCCTATGTTGTGTATTTTGGGGCGCTCAACCTTTTATCCAAAAATGGTTTTAATGAGTTGGGCAAACTGAAATTAAGACATCCTGAAAAATTGATAGCAAACTATTGAGGCAGATGTACATCATACCCGAAAGAGGCTAATGCAGGATGTAGACAGATAGATAGGAATTTACATACAAAAAGCCTCATCTAAATTGATGGCTGTAAAATATTTATTTTTTAACCGAATTTCCAAACTAAGGTGTTTTTATTTACCACTAAAATTGCCAGTTCCAATTATATATAATGTATTTGCATTTTGTTAAAATTACTCGCTCACATAGCTGAAAAACCTTTAGCTTAAACAAACGCCCGAAATAATAGCAAATTTGTCAGGTTTAGACTCCACCATAATGTGCAGAATTGTTATTTTTTATTTATTATTTTGGCTGAATTACGTAGCAAATCCAGGCTTACAGTTTGGCGATTTCCATGTGTCTGTCCGTCTATCCGTCCGTCCGTCCGTCTACGAGTTTTGAAGTTTTCGTTAAAGTTTTTGTTTTTTCCTCATTTCTCAAAAATGAATTGTCGAAAAGCTTTTGAAACTTGACACTTGTTCGTCATCATTACAAATGTTATATGAAAATAACACTAACTATGTCATGTATTTTACCTGGACTATCCCCCTTTTCACACAGATTTTTCACTTAAAATGTTAAATTCGCAATTCGGCGTTCGCACCACTATTGGTGTTTCACCTTTTTTTTTTTTTTTTTTTTTGTTACGTTTAACAAAGTTTGAGGTTTCCACTGGACCCCCATATAAATGAAACGTTCCTATGCCAGTGTACCTGTAACCGGTCATCCGGTTTGGTCTGATGCTACGGAGTAGTTCAGATTTGAAGGTGATGAAAACACGGTTAGGAAACTTTACCTGTCTTCTGCTTCAATCGATCTATGCTTTTCTCCGTCCTATCATTTTACTATTTTTGTATTTCTACCACCGACAGAAACATTAGGGTCAAATAGGACACTCAGTTTCTTAAAATGTAGATGTAGAAACTAATTAGTATCTTGAGCACAGCTAGTGCTAAACATCAAGAACAGTGAAACAAACCAACGTCTATTCTACATAGCATTTGATGAATTTGGGGCATTTTCAGAATATATTGATGAAAAACGTCGGACCCCAGACATACTCAACTAAATTTGATTTAACTAATATTCTGAAAATGGACCACCATTTATTAAATGTCAAGTAGGAAACAACAAATTCCTATGTTTTAAAAACATTGTACTTTTCTCAAACATACATGATCATAATGATTAGACAATACATATGAATCAATTTAACACACGTTGAAGACAAGACGTATATTCGAATTAAAAAAGCTGAAATCATATATATATACATTTTTTCGTAATGACATAACGTTGAAACCGTAATTACATGTTGTTCGGCAAAAAAGTATACGCGTGCATCACGGTTTATATATCTTACATACACTGATGTAGTAGCAGCCTTTTTGACGGTTGGTGATTCAGCCGATCCAGATTGGATCATGACTAAGTTCGTTCCATGCCATATCTGTCCTGTCTGGGAACGAATTGAAATTTGACCGAAGCATTGTGGTGTACTGGTTAGAGCGTCTTCCTTGCATTCGGGAGATCGTGGGTTCGAGTCCCCTGACCGCGTCAAACCAAAGACTTTAAAAATGGATAGTCAATCGTAACCCTTGCCTGACGAGCAAATAATGGGTAGTGCTACGACTGATTGACCAGTGTCAGAGTAATGTGACTGGGGAGGGGGGTATCATGTCTACTACGTCGTGGTATTCCAGTGTGGCAGCACTATAAAGAAACCATTGAGTTCGCTGCTTCAAGTAGACATATCATCACATCACACACAAACACACAGATAAAAGTCCAGACTCCATTGTGCCTATAATCGCCTGTCGTAGGCGGACGGACTATAATCCTTAGAAATACACACACACACACGAATTTAAATGTATTTGGGGTCGGATGTCACGATCTGTAAGACACGTACAGATATACTTGCATTAGACGTGAAAATCATGGCTCTTATGGTGGTATATAGGTACACACCATAAGAGCTACGATTCTCGCAGCTAGACTTGCACATACCGGTGCATACATACCGCACAATCAAACATGAACTGTGCTCGTCCTATAGGTTTAACCTATTTCATATTAGCGAGCGCAAGCGAGCTCCTATGGTATCATGCAGGCGAAAAGTAAACATACACATCCATCCTTTTGGGTCAAATACCACTATTGTTTTGGGGCTGCTGATTGGCTGAAAAAAGTATAGGGTCTATTAGGGTATATACTTTTCGAAAGAGCTATCTTTTGATTGGATGGAATTGCCCAAATCATAATTGATGCCCATAAAATGTCGAAATGATATGTTTGAGTGATAAAAAAAAATAGAACTGTATTCTTTTCTTGCATATTGGCTATTCTCTGGAGGAAATAACAGTGACAGTAACTTTTCAAAAATTCACATTTATTTGCTGCGAGTCCGAGGGTCTTCATCAAACCGAAAGTAGGTTAAAGCATCAGATCACCCCCAGTTTCAGGCACTTTTTTAAGTGTGTCTATGATAGGTCTTGAAAATAAAATAGACTATATGGTTCATTCGGATATGTGGTATGTATTTATTGCCAAAAACGCTATAATGTAACCCTATGTAAAATGCAATAGTGGTATATGACCTAAAGCACAGCACAAAAAAGAGGCTGTTCCAAGACTTGGAAGCTGTTTTGGTTTGTTTACGTTGCTTTTTTGCGGGAAATAGCAGACAACAATATTGTTTAGATATTTAAAAATGGAAATTGATAAATTATGGGGGAAAATTCAATTAAGTTTGCAAAAAAACACTGAAAGTTGGCCAGCAGGGGGTAATTTTTTCGAGACTAAGTGTGTGCAGTGGGTGGGGTGCAGGGATAAGTATGGCTATGGTGTTAAACGTGTTCATTGGCCGGATGGCAGTATGTACCTTGAAAGGGCCCACAGGGTTTCCTTTATGTTGCATCACAAGCTACTCCACCATGAAGTTCCAAGACTGGATAACCAGGGATTGGACTTGGACATTAGCCACCGGTGCCACAATAAATCCGTGTGAATCCCTCACATTTGGTCTTGGAGACTAGGTCTATAAATATTTCTAGGAGTTATTGTGCTGATGCTGGTTCCTGTGTGGGTCTACACCCTGTGGCCTGCCTCTTTGTACGTACTTTGGTATTATTTTGAGGTCTTCTGGTATAACCATGGTCTTCAGATGACGTGCTCGGAACAGCGACATTTAGTGATTGTTTGATTGTCCGTGCTCTCAATGCTTTGTTTCTCAACAGTTGTGCGCGAACATATTTCTTTTCTTCTTGATGTTGCGCGTAAATTGTATACATTTGCAACCGCCTTGCTTTGCGCTTTAATTTATGAGCTATTGACCGTTCCCTTTCCTTTTTTCTTTCAGATAGCACCTGTTGATTTATAAGACCGCGATCTGCTTTTCCACCCATCGGAATAGGACAGCCAGCAACTGAGCAAAGTCGCCTGATCGACTCCCCCGGACCATTATTTACACTGTGAACTGCGCTGTGAGCTCTACCTGGGAAATTACGTGAGAACGTTGCATTCTTAGGTAAGGATCTCTTGATTGATCTATTCGTTGCTTCCACCTTCTGAGTGTTTGTGTTTAATTTTGTCTGACACAGGGTTTCCTCAGAAAGTCTGTACTCTATGCATTCAAGTAAAGTTGTCACATTTTCAGATTTTGACAAGTCTATTTTAAATGTACATGGTAAGAATGTGCTTTTCATGATCCAGTTACCATTTCTTTCACCACTGCACACACTGGAAAATAATTTTCAGTACGTAATTAGCACTATAACACTTTTTAATAGCTCCAATACATTTGTTTAAACGTGTTGTGAGACGGTTAAAATTTCCGTTTTCCTGCCCGTGAATAATTTCAAATTCTGCCTGACACCGTTTGCTTATATCAATAGCAAAGCGATCGCGTAAATGTTGCCGGTATGCTTTAGTACTGTCCGGCATCATATTCAATACATGAGAACTTTTTTTTATTTGTTTCCGGTGATGTGTCAATCTGGTGTTCAGGCATTGTGCTGGTTACGTTTCTTTCGTAGAGCTCTGTTGCAGCCTGATAGGCCTTGGTATCAGGATCAGTTGTTAGGTATTTTACCTCTAATCCATCTGCATGCATATCTCGGAAGCACATTTCTGCCCACTTCTGTTCATCTCCTATATTGGTTTCCATGCTTGCAGTTGAAGTGCACACTCCAGCCTTGATGTCACACATTTCATCTGTACCTGTGTGAAAGCCATGCTTGGAGCAGAGTTTATTTACTGTCTCCAGAGCTATTATTTGCTTTTTGTTTGTGATATTTTCCACCACAGTGTAGGTGCACTGTGTTGCTGGCTGAAATGGTGTCTTCCCCACTCCAGAGTACAGGCTGTTATTGTACATGCCGTCGGACTGCACTGCAAGTTCCTTCTCTGGCCGTTTTCTCCATCGGTTAATTTGTTTCAGTTGTTCTCGACGTCTTTTCATATCGGCAACATTTTCATTTTTAATCATTTCATTGATTTTTGAGGCACTTTTTTGCATGCCTGACATTGATGGAGCTGGTATATTGGCAGCCAGCATCATTTTCCTCACACTGGTTGCTGCAACAGGAGTTTGGGTCATGGCTATGTTTAATCCCACATTTGCTGTTGCAGCTTTGCAACCCCTCTTTCCGGTGTCTACCTCCTCATACAGCTTAAACATGGTCGAGCGGTACTTGCAACCGCTACAAATAACTCTCTCACGCCAGGCAAATCCCCGCTGTGTTTCACTTATCTTGTCAAAGTTCAGTTTCCCAGTACACTTGGGACTTCTCGAGATATGCTCTTTTACAGCTGTATTCACCATGTCCCACAGTTTTTCAGTATGAAACAGCTTGTAGCAGCTTTGCTTACTAGTGTGGCTGAAAATAGAGTTGAATTTTGATAAATATTATCATGTTTGATGCTGTTTTTTTACAGTTATAGAATATTTTAGTGTCTATGGTTTTTTGGTATTTTTTGAGTTATCTCCCTTTGATTACTATAATTTTCCCCTAATCCTTACCTTACTCTTAAATGTAATTAGAGACTGATTTTAAAAGGGAAATGGTTTTACATCAATGTGGTAGATGTCCTAGTGTTAAATACTGCTTTAGTTTAACATATTTCAATGACTTCTAGTCGTTATTTCGAGAAAAACATAAAAAACACCATGCAAAACATGCTTTTTACCCCAAATAGCACATTAATTACACATTTTGGCTTTAAAAATATATTTTTAAATCAACATTAGTTCATTGTTTAATTCAAAATATTTAACTTCAAAGTACTTACATTTGGTCCTTGCTGGCAGGCTCGCTAGATTGTCTCGTAGAAGGCTGAACTGCTTGGCTATGTAGGAATTTCACTGTCACAGCTGATGGGTCCGAGAAATATGTTAAAGGCATTGCCTCTGCCTTAATCGGTTCATCTCGCAAAAGCTCTTCCTCCTGCACAGTCGGTCTAACATATTGTACTTTTTCCTCAACTTCTTTTGTGATTTTGTCACTTTTTCCTGTGTTTGGAGACAACTTATTCCCTCTTTTAAATCCATTTTTAACCTTTTTTTTTGTCACCTTTCATGATTATTTGGTATAAGAAACACCTTTTTCGTACGTAAGTTTGTATATGAATGGGACCAGACACTTGTAGATACTGTGTTTTGATCATCTTTGATGTAATATAATACCTCGGGTTGCTGAGGTTAGAGATAATCCAAGTGGTCGCCATGTCTACCATCGCCAATTACTCCGAACACTTTCACCATACAGATCCTTACACAATGGCATTTTTTTCTCTAAACATCTTCATATAAACAAAAGATAACTGTTAATGAGTCTAATGGTCTATGCTGAGCAATTAAAGTGTACAATTAATGGTTAGTTTTGTTATTAAAAGATAATTATTTAGACTTTTTATGTCTACTTTTTTACATTTTCTGTATATTTTGGGTGGGTGGGGTACTAAATCAACATGTCAGTAGTCTCAGATAGAAGGGAGCTATCTAAAACACTTTGGAAATGTGTCAGTACATAGTCATTTATATATGTTGAAAATATAATAAAGAAATATCAATCATTAAAGAAGATATGGGAATTCATATGATAGCATGTTTTGTGCTGTTACTATTATTTTCATGTCAACAGACTTAAGATAAAACTGGCATATAGTCTACATAGGAATAATAACACAGTTTAAGTAAATTTTATAGTAGAATAAAAAAAAAGATATCGTTTTGTTTGAAAATGTTTATTGCATCAAACTAAAGAACCAAATAATTGAATCGGTGCGATTTGGTATTGCTTTAGGTCAGATACCACTATTGTTTTGGGGCTGCTGATTGGCTGAAAAAAGTATAGGGTGGCTGAAAAAAGTATAGGGTCTATCAGGGTATATACTTTTCGAAAGAGCTATCTTCTGATTGGATGGAATTGCCCAAATCATAATTGATGCCCATAAAATGTCGAAATGATATGTTTGAGTGATAAAAAAATATAGAACTGTATTCTTTTCTTGCATATTGGCTATTCTCTGGAGGAAATAACAGTGACAGTAACTTTTCAAAAATTCACATTTATTTGCTGCGAGTCCGAGGGTCATCACCTTCATCAAACCGAAAGTAGGTGAAAGCATCAGATCACCCCCAGTTTCAGGCACTTCTTTAAGTGTGTCTATGATAGGTCTTGAAAATAAAATAGACTATATGGTTCATTCGGATATGTGGTATGTATTTATTGCCAAAAACGCTATAATGTAACCCTATGTAAAATGCAATAGTGGTATATGACCCAGGGGGGGTATGGCTCTTCCGAAAGCGTAATTTCCGATTCACGTTGTACAAACTTTTTTTCATAAACAAATGACTATTTTTGCAAGAAAATTATCATTAAACATAATTGAATTAAGTTTTTGTCCATAAAAAACTGGTATTTCTGCATTTATTCTATTTATAATATCGACAGACTATTAGATACGAATCCGGCCAGTAACTCGGAATATCTCGGACCTTTTTTTCCCAGCTAACCCGGATGTAAACAATTGAAAACAATTGCTGGTCTGCATCAAGCTTGCGAATACCGGCTGAATGCATCAGCTCTGCTGGAAAAAAAACAACAAGTTTGAGGTGATAAACGTGTACTTTTCTCTAATTTAAACGATTGATTTGTGAACGTACCCATTGTATATATGATGATCGTATCTATTTGATAACTGCAGCGCAGTAGCTAGTGCATTGGTAAAGCTAAAGGAAACTTTCAAGACAGTGTCTTAGTCTCTTACTAGATTGATGATTCTGCTCTCTCAGCAATATGCTAACCAGAATTATTATGAACTATGCTTTAGACTTCTGTTAGTTAATTGTTGAAAATCTGCCAGTTTACTGAATCAATGCCCCCGAAAATTTAAAAAATCCAAATCATGGATCTTTTGATGATGAGCATTATCTGCATTTTTTATTTCATTTTAACTGTATTTTTTTTTCATTTCAAATAATACGGCACTGTCTCATAGCGAGCTGTGGCGTGGCGCAGTCGGTAGCGCGGCGGATTTGTAACCGGAGGCCCCGGGTTCAATCCAGTGTCTGAAACGGCCGGTCGCCCACTCGCCAATGGCGATTAATACCTTGTCTGGGCGACCAAAAGTTGTTCAAAGTAAAGTTGTCACTGGCCCAACAAAAAACGTCTGGGCGACTGCCCAAAATCAGTAAAAAAAATTCATTTTAATCAATTATTTTCGGAGAACTGTCAACTACCGTCGTCACTTGGTAAAAGGTAGACAACTCTTTATTTCTCTTGCGACTTGTTAGTTACGAATGCAGCGATTGGTTCAAATAAACTATTGAACCAATGAAAGTGCATGTAACATATGATAACTGTGTAAAGTCAAAGAAAATGCAAGACGCATGGTCATTTCTTAAACGCACTAACGCTGCGGACTAAAAAGCAGTCAAAGTATGCGAAGTAAGTATTTTTTCTGTTAATCATAAATGTCGACATACGATGCTAGTCGGTAATTTCGATTGTGCGTCAAGTCTGCTTAAAATCAGCGGCGGCTTCAGCAATTTGAAAGAGGGGTGGGGGGGGGGGGGGGGGGAAGGGGGGGGGGGTCCAAGTCTATTAGTATTATCGGAGTCCAATTTTCTGCGACACAACGGGACGCGTTTATTAAAGTACTTTAAAGAAAATATACTCATGGTCTATTAGTATGTGTGGCTATGTGCCGGGAAGGACTTATTGAAGAATAATGGACCAACAAATAAAATGTTCTACCTGTTTATTCTCATTTTTCTTTACTTTGTTGACATAAAAAGTTAAAAAATATTTGGGCCTCCAATGTTCATTTTGGGCCAGTGACTCAAAAAAATGTTCGGGCCAGCCTGGCCCTCATTTCAGGCACTGCAATCCTCCGTGGTGCCACTGAGTTTCGTCAGTGTGTTCTTTGGCAAGACATTTTCCCTTAGCCTCGTCTGTCTGATGGGGACGTAAATCGGGAAGTACCGTGTATCGGTCTTATCCTCCGAGTGTTAAAGAACCATAGGAATCTATTCGATAATAAGAGTAGGGCACGGTTCCCCGATTCCTATGTATCTTTCCCCTCTCTCTGGGGCGGCTCTAAATAACCTATACTGTGTTGATGAGCCGTTAAACAACATGTAATCAATCAATCATAGCGATCATCTCAACCTGTGGGCAGCTCTAAATAACTTGTATACTGTGCTGATGTTCATCATTCAATTAAAATTATTATTTTTCTGATCTGCTTACAAGGATGTTCGCATGTAAAAAATTGTTAGCCTCAGGGTAGGGTTCGAACGCCGCATAAAAAAATAAACGTTCTACCTTGTCACATAAAAGCAGTAGCTCAATGTCAAAGCAGTGGTAAACTGCATTTATAAAGCTGGTAATTTTGATTAATGTATGAGGTAAATGGTGAATAATCAATTCCTTACCGTGTGTCCTCGATATACCTTATTGGGTTCGAGTCCTGGTTGAGGAACAATTTTTTTCATCACCTGTTATAATTGGGGGCTCGCCCTAGATCCAGGACTGTGTCTGTTAGCATGAAACGGTATGGAGTTAATTCCACTAGAAAATCAGGGACGAATTTCATCTGGTGGGGTTTTATGTAACGGGGTGTAGGTAAATGGTGAATAATCAATTTCTAACCGGATGTCCTCGATAGCTCAGTGGTTAGAGCCCTGGTACGGTAAACCAGTGACCTGGGTTCGAGTCCCGGTTAAGGAACGATTATTCACCATTTACCTGTACCCGGTTATCACGATGAAAGCAGTGAGCTCTTGGCTGAACTTTATAGTACTGCCACACTGGAATACGATACTGTAGACACATGACATTATGTCTAACCCACTGACACCAGGCCAAGCAGTCATAGAACTATCCTTTATAGGCTGAACATCAAGCAAGGGAGCTACAGGTACCATTTTTATGAAGTCTTTGGTATAAATCGGCCGAAGATTGAACATAAGACCTCCCACTTGCCACTTGTAAGGCTGACGCTCTACCACTTTGGCACTGTGGTCTTAATTTTGATTAAATGCAAGCTATTGGAGAATTAGTGCAAGTACCATGTTCTTAAATAAATTCAGAACACGTTATTTTGTTTGCAGCTGCCATTGGATAAATTCTACAAACAAAAGGAATGGCTGTTTTTTGGGTCTTTTTTCCAGATTACTACGGCGTCTGTGGCCAGTTGGTTAGTCTAAGACTTGACTTCACTTAACCCTCACCAATGTAGGTCCGAGTCCCAGTGGGACCTGGAATCTATGTGAGGAAGTCATTCAGCTTGCTTGCGTAATGTCGGTTGTTCTACCCAGGTGCTTGCCCGCACACGAAAATTGAGCCCAAGGGCACCTGCGGTTGCCATAGGACAACTTTTGGTGCGAATATGAACTCCTAACTGAAGTAATCAATTATTCCCACGTGTTTAAATATTGTGCAGCAGCTATGAAGAAGTGGTGCTTGAAGCTATATGTGCAATTTTCAGTCAATATGATAATTAGAATTAGCAACAGTAAATTGTTTGTTGAAGAAGTGCAGCATTATAAAGTTCCGCTAGAATATGTCGGTTATGTCAAAAAAATATCGAAGATGAATTTCATTTTGTACTTAAATGTTGTATGGTTGACACCGAGAGTTCTAAAATGATAAATGCTATAAGTCAAGTGTTATCCATCATTTAACTTGATGAATGATCTATCTAAAATTTGTTTTATTCTAAGTAGTAATGATTATGATATTAATAAGATATGTATTTTAGGTATCCACAAAATGTATAAGCATAGACAGTCCTTGTGTTAATTATTATGGTTTTGTTATAATACACTTAGTGGCATATTAAGGTATATAACTTGTAATTATCTCCCTTTATTGTACAATTATTTGTCATAAGTGTTGTATATGTACTTGGTATCTATCCAGTGTATTGTTTGGATTTCATACCAATGCAATTTGACACATTATTTTCGGAGACATTTATTTATTTGACACATTATTTTCGGAATCATTTATTTAGTTCAAAAGTCAATAATACAACCATTAATATATAGTCATGTAGTCAAATATATTTCTCCGTAACCATTTTATATGCAGGATTATGAAAATCAACGAGGTAGTTTAATGGTTTACGGAAAATTCCGAATCAACATACGACTTGGTCATGTAAACATACATCATCAAAAGGCAACATCATGTATAGGAAGTACAAGAGGGCTACACTGATACATGTTCCTTGTAGGCTTTTTATGCCCCCGAAGTAGTCACACTGTCTGTCCGTTCGTGACTGTTCGTCCCCGTTCGTCTGTACAATCGTGTCCGCTTCATAACTCTGACAATATTGGACGGATTTTCAAATAACTTAACACAATTGCTCACCACAACAAGACGTCGTGTCGCGCACAAAATTCAGGTTCGTGGCTCCAAGCACATCCAGACATGTTTGAATATTTTTTTAATTTGATTGATTCAGTATTTGATTTTTTTAAGTTTTAAAAAAAATATATATATTTATTTTTTAAATTTTATTGATTTTTTTTGGAATACTTTTTTTTTTTTAATATTTTTGATTTTTTGAATAATATTTTGATTTTTTTGAATAATTTTTAAATATATCTGTTGGTTTCATATTGCTTCAAGGTCAAGGTCACTTACAGGTCACTTCGGGGGCATTTGTCACTTACTGTGACATTTCTTGTTTCTTGTATTTTTGTTTTGTGATACCCGGTAAAATAGAATCATTCATTATTGAATTTATTGAACTCGTTAGCAAGAGCCTTGCATTTTATCATTTTTGCAGCCGTTAAATTCAATAATGAATGAGCAATTGTGTAAGCTTATATATATAAAAATAAAGTATAAGAAATTAACCCATTCTGGGAATAAACTCATACAATGCCTACCCGGATTCTCCACCAATGTAATCGGACCGGAAAAATTACACACAAAATTATCCACTAAGCGGGTTTGAACTCAGGACCCCTTGCATGTGAAGCCGACGCTCCACCGATATCGCCATAAAAGTAGCTCTGCAGCTAGTCTGGATTACCTGTCCCTCTCATTACATTATCGGGTCAGGCATACACTGAAAGTATAATTCAATGGGGGAATATGTAGTTGATGGACCCCTTCAGAGATATTTCGAATTTAAGCTTTTAAATATGTAAAAGGACAGGTCCTCGATTTTATGATTTTCAGAGTGTGTTCGAAACGCAGAATTTCGTATATACAGTAAATTCGGATAAAATGAGTTTATTACAGAGAATCCAATGAATACGGGGTCCATAAGATATCACAGATAATATGCTAAGAAGATGAAAGTGTTTTTGTATGTATGTAATAAAGTGTTAATAAAAATAATGCAATTTAAAAATATTCCTATAGGAGTATTGTAAATGTGATAAATTTTGTCATAATGTGTTTACATTCAAATCTTGTCCAAACTTGGCAACAATGAGTTGGATGGGATCCAATGACACCCCTGCTTCAAGCAGCTAATACTTCATATCTGTCATTGTGTGTGACTCTTTTTTTAAATGATTTATTTGATATTCACAAACCACACAAGACAGGTATCAAGGGGGACCAGGAACCATGGACCTTCTGTCAAGTAGTTTCAGAAGAGAAGTCACTACAAGTTTTTACTATGTAAATCTATGTAAACAAAATAATTGTCAACCAACATCGTGTCATGCTGATCATTTTAGAAAAAGTCTCTTATCATTATCACTTATATTTTTCAAGCAGTAGATGCAACAACAAGTAGTTGCTACAAACTTTTTTTTTAAAAATCCATGGACCTTCTGTCAAGTAGTTTCAGAAGAGAAGTCACAACAAGTTTTTACTATGTAAATCTATGTAAACAAAATAATTTTCAACCAACATGGGTATAATAAACATTAAAAAGTATAACTATTCGTGAAAGAAATTATGGCAAATGTAGTTGGAAGAGTTTATGGATGGGTCAACTTCTTGAAAATCATGACATCTGTAGCGACTGATGCATGTCGACCGATCCTTGGCATCTCCTTCCACCTGTCTTCGGGGCATTTCATTTTATTAGATTCTGGGACCATACGTCGTACAACATGGGAAGACGTATCCTCCATGTCCACCGCCATATGCATGCCAACTTCGGGATGGTTAAAATTTTGTGCTGTTGATTTTATGAATATTGAGTTCTGCTCAACCCGGGGCTAGAGGGCGTGAGCGGAAGCTAGCATATTTCACTACCGCTCATGAACAGTCTCAGTCAAACCGAGACTGCAATATTTCGTATGTGTCGTGGCGGTTTCCAAAGGTCCATTATCATACTCTTTTTGATTCTCCTGCTTCATCACAATATGTAATATGTTTAATATAAACAAGAAATATAACTGTAAGTGATAAATGCCCCCAAAGTGTCCTTTGACCTCTAAGTACAGTGTTTTTTATGTGTTTTGTGAATGCAGCCTGTGCCTGTGCCATTGTGAAAAATAGCGGAATTTTTCTAGAAATTGTGAAAATTGTGAAATATTATAACAAAAGAAAAAGAAACTTTTTTCACAGTTTAATATTCCTTGGTTTTAAGTTTTGTTTTTGGTAAATACAGACTAGTTTTTGACACCAGCTTATATTAAGACCAATATCCTTACTGGTCTGTATTTTTTTTTTTTCTTCAGATTGTGAATTTTTTAAGATATAATTGTGAAAAAAGTATACTTTTTGGCATTGTGAATGGGGCCGAATAACAGCCCCAAATTAGACATGAAAAAAACACTGAAGTATGACCTTGACCTTGGGGCCACATACCTGGATTTTGTGCACAACACATCGTCTTGTTGTGGTGAGCACTTGTGCCAAGTTATTTGAAAATCTGTCCATGAATGCCAGAGTTATTGACCGGACACAATTTGACTTTTGACCTCCAAGTGTGACCTTGACCTTGAAGACCTGGACTTTGCGCGCGACACATCGTCTTGTTATGGTGATCACTTATGCCAAGTTATTTAAAAATCCCTGCAGGGGTTGTGACGTTACGGTTCGGACACAAAATTGCATACCTGTTTTTGACCTATGAACTTCAAGTGTGACCTTGACCTTTGAGGTACGGACCTGGGTTTTGCGTGCAACACATCGTCTTGTTATGGTGATCACTTGTGCCAAGTAATTAAAAAATCCCTGCAGGGGTTGTGACGTTACGGTCTGGACACGAAATTGCGTACGTTTTTGACCTATGAACTTCAAGTTTGACCTTGACCTTTGAGGTACGGACCTGGGTTTTGCGTGCGACACATTGTCTTGTTATGGTGATCATTTTTGCCAAGTTATTAAAATATCCCTGCAGGGATTGTGAAGTTATGGTCTTGACACGAACTTCGGAATGACGGACAGAATCCGGACGGTGCGATTACTATATAAATATATTTTTATCTGATTTCCCCGGACGTTGCTGTCCAAATATAACAATATGATGTATCAATGGGACGTAAAACCTCATTTCATTTATTCGTTACTGCAATGAACACATGAAATGAGTAACACTATAATCATGCGAATGATTTTAGCAAATGTTTGTAAGTACTGTTTTGTATGTACAGCTCAGTAAATCTGCCAGGCCTCTGCCAGGACTCGAACCTGGATCTCTTTTCTAAAAGAAAAGCATGCTTCCTTACACTACAGAGATGCATCCCAACAGAACAAACTGAGCGTACAAAATCTAGCCGAAATTGCAAGTAACTTAAAGAAACTAATATAACCCGCCAAATAATTGCAAAATTACACTACAAAGCTGTTATCAAAACCGTATCCAGGTTTTCAGGGCATATAATAATATATATACTATTAAAACTTTAAAGTATAGATTTATTCACAGGTTCTAAAAATATCTGACGAATATGCATAAGTTTATGGTCACCAATCAAATTGCTCGTCTACAGCTCCATCATTTTCCTCCAGCAGAAAGACCACCACTGGCCATCTGCGTGGTCCAGCCTATGTGGTCGGTTGATGAGCTCACATGAATTGATGTAAATTGTTATGATAGCTTATTATGTACGTGGCCAAGTGAAAATTATTATTTGTGCACCTCTTTACATGTGAATATACAATTATCGCAGCTTGATGGGCTGGCATGGCTCAGTGGATAGATATAAACTCTATAGTTTGTGTGACCTTGACCTTTGAGGTACGGAATTGTGTTTTGCGTGCGGCACATCGTCTTGTTATGCAGGGCTCGAACTTAAAGCTCGCATACTCGCAAAATTCGAGCTGAAATTTTAGGTACACGAAAAAAATGTGAGTGCATATTTTCATATTAAAAATGATAGTAAAATGAATAAACACATGCAGCAATTCGGAACTCCATAATCCTACAGGTAAATAACGCTTTCATTTTCTTTCTGTCTGTTCCGTCTCTCGGCTATTTATATCTTCGAGCCTGCGCTGTGCAGCTGCGCAGTAGCATGTAACCTCGGTCCCGGCTTCTTTCTGTCTGCTCGTCTCTCGGCTATTTATATCTTCGGGAAAGCCTGCGCTGTGCGGCTGCGCAGTAGCATGTAGCATCGGTCCCGGCTTCATACATACAAACTGTATACCAGTCAGTGCAAACGAAAACCAGATTATTGTCTTCTGTCGGAAGCTGAGCAGATACAGTAATAGTTCAAGAGGAATTGTAGTTAATTCATTATAATTTCCATTCTATAATATAGTTACTTACCAAATTAACATAATATAACCATAGTTTCTATTAATTGTACATGTTGTAACTGAACAAAACTGCTTATTATTTAAAAATCCCTGCAGGACACGAAATTGCGTACCTGCTTTTGACCTATGAACTTCAAGTGTGACCTTGACCTTTGATGTACGGACCAGGGTTTTGAGCGAGACACTTCGACTTGTTATGGTGATCACTTGTGCCAAGTTAATCAAAAATCCATGCAGGGGTTTTGAAGGTACACGGACACGAACTGCGGAATGACGGACAGACAGAATCCGGACAGAAAGACGGTGCTCTTACTATATGCCCCTGAAATTTTATGGGGCATAAAAATGAAGGCCCTATCGTCTTAACGAGACAAAATATAGCATTTTAAATTAAATCAAGGGCCACAACTCCGCTGTTGCTGGTCCGATCTGGTTGATTTTCGTACTTATACAAGCTTTTATGGACACTTAACAATCTGGTAAGGTTTGGTAAAGATCAGATGAAAAATGAAGGCCATCAGGGGTAAAAGTTTTCAGTATTAATACTGAATTCAGTATTTTTGAAAATATTTCTCTTATATAATGTACTCCAAAAGTAACACTTTTAGTGAGAACCACCCTATTTTCAGTATTTTGGAGTTTTCAAACTTTTACCCCTGGGCCATACTGTCTTAACGAGGCAAAATATAGCACTTTTTACTAAATCAAGGGCCATAACTCGCCTGTTACTGGTCCGATCTGGCTGGTTTTCAAACTTGTCCGAGCTTTTATTGATAGCAACAATCTGGTAAAGTTGAGGTGACCCATCCGGGACATAAAAATATCATCCATGTACAGGGGCCGACAAATCCTCTGCCCGGAGCCCGCGGGCTACCAAAAGTCGAGATCCGGATTACCACTTTTTTTCTATCTCGCGTCCGGCTACTTCAAAAGAAAATTTGCAGCAGCCCGCCAAAATACAGATTTTAGCTCTAATCCATATCATAAAATCCGGTATTCCCAGCTAATTAGTTCAATAAGATGACACCACCATAACACCAATTAACAAGGTGTTTTAGACACCACGGTGTGATCGGACCAGATCGATTGACATATTAGTTACCTTCATGCATCACTTATTAGTTGTTTTAATACTAGGGTACACTTTGATTGGATGGGGGGAGGAGGGGGCCTTAACGGAAGCCCTGGTCATGATAAAGACGAATAAGCATGATAAAATTAATCTAATGGGGTGGGGGGGGGGGGGATTTGGGGGGGGGAGGTAAAAGTACATTAATGTATGAAAAACGACAATTCGATCTATTACTTCGGATGACTACACAAAAAATAAAGCAAGTATTCACAGAGAAAAACATCCTATGATGCGACATGCTTACGCAGTTACGAGCCATATATTAACAGGTAGAAAAACACACACCGAAAAAAAAAAGTTTTTTTTTTTTTTTTTTAAAATGGCGGCCTTAGCGACTAGTATTTGCGTTATATTTTATTCCAGAAATACATGTTTAGAAATGCAATGTGGAACAGAGACAAACTAACAACACCTATTGGTCTATAGTAAAGCAGTACTTACTCGTGTTTTCCATTTAATATTGCTGTTTTAAGCGTGTTAATCAGAACGAAAGAAAATATGTATTTCTTCACCCAAACGTCCAATGAAATCCACCATTATTGGTCATAAATATTGCATTCCGTTTAAAAATTCGACTCTTTTTAAATAGTTTAAACATTGGTCTTCACATATTTCCTATTTTCCTTAGCATTTGGATAAAGATGCATTATGTCTAGACAGATAGAAACTCAATATGTGGATTCGTCGAATGCAAGATGGTTGCTGGCCGGAATCGTGTCTAGACTGGTTTCCCAAGAACCATACCCCCCACTGATATGACCTTTGAAAAGTCTTGGGTCATTTACGGCAGTTTATGGGCGACTTCAACCGTAAAGTAGCATATTTCGTTAAGAAATTAACAAGATAAGCTTTTGTAGAAATCATTAAGAATGGTGGTTTCTAAGCAGAATGAGGTGAAAAAAGCATTAAAAACCTTTCTCGAACCCATCCAAAAATGACAATGAAATTGCATTTTTACCTATGTCGCCATAACGGCCATTAACCGGAAGCATAGCCCAAAGTGTTACCTTGCGCGTTGTTCATTGGCGAAAATTCGTCAACACATTTCACACTTTAATAAAAGTAGATTTCGTATCGCAGAAATGTATATGTTGTAACCGATTAGGATAAACAAATGATTTGGTTAGAAACTATCTTTCATTTGTTTATTTTCCCGTAAAACCATAAATGCAATCGGAATTCTTCGCAGATTTCCGTATTCGGTCGTCTTCTATTGTAAGCCATTGACGGAAATCGACGAGGTTATTCCGTGTTCATTCGTGTCAAATCCGAACAATCTGGCAATTTCCGGAAATGTTACGGAAATAATAATACAGTGATAAGACGTCATTGATTTACGTCATCATCGTATGTCGTCACATTATGACGTATGGTCTGTTAGTAAACAATTTGTGAGCAAGGTGCTTATTACCGATCCATCTTACTTTGTTTCTTTTTTCTTTCTTTCTTTCTTCCAATACTATTGACGTATTATACACATACTTATGATTATCACAGTTTCGTTTCTGTGGATGAGGCTTTTTTTATGATAACCACAGAAGTTCAGCGAGATTTTTAACCTGAATAGGGTATGCCTCTCCCTGCACAGGATACTTTCACAGTAACTTTAACTATCTTACACGTTCTAGATCTAAGGGAGTACGTTATCAATTCTCGAGACGTGAACCTCCGGGAGTGGAACCCCAGACTTCTATATCCAGAGGCAAGTAAGCTAACCACTCTGTCATCGCATCTTTTTTTACCGCACAGTAACATTATGGTCCATTACGAAAAAATATAACTACTAGTATTTAGAACAACACCAGGTCTAGAGTGACTAAACGATGGTTAGGCCCAAGATGTTACTCACACTGACAGGGGTAGGAACAGCCTCCTTCCCGAGATCCCAATAAGATTTGACTGGCGTGTTTGGGTAGGGGAAGTTCAAAAGGTATTTTACCCTATATTGCATATTTTACGGCGCTTCGACCTTTTATCCAAAAATGGTTTTAATGAGTTGGGCAAACCGAAATTAAGACATTCTGAAACTATTGAGGCTAACTGAAGTTATATTTGAGATTTCTTATTTTTTTGCTGTCCCAGCAACACGGCAGATGTACTCCCGAAAGAGGCTAATGCAGGATGTAGACAGATAAATAGGAATTTACATACAAAAAGCCTCATCTGAACTGATCAATGGCTGTAAAATATTTATTTTTTAACAGAATTTTCAAAATAAGGTGTTTTAATTTACCACTAAAATTGCCAGTTCCAATTATATATAATGTATTTACATTTTGTTAAAATTACTCTCTCACATAGTTGAAAAACCTTTAGCTTAAACAAACGCCCGAAATAATAGCAAATTTGTCGTGTTTATACTCCACCATAATGTACAGAATTTGTATTTTTTTTTTTTGGCTAGATTGCGTAGCAAATCCAGGCTTACAGTTTGGCGATTTCCATGCGTCTGTCCATCTATCCATCCGCCCGTCTACGAGTTTTGAAGTTTTCGTTAAAGTTCTTGTTTTTTCCTCATTTCTCAAAAATGAATTGTCGAAAAGCTTTGAAACTTGACACTTGTTCAACATCATTACAAATGTTATATGAAAATAACCCTAACTTACCTGGACTACCCCATTTTTCACACAGATTTTTCACTTAAAATGTTGAATTCGCAATCCGGCTTTCGCGCCACTATTGGTGCTTCACTTTTCTTTTTCTTTTTTTTTGTGTTATTTTTAACAAAGTTTGAGGTTTCCACTGGACCCCCATATAAATGAAACGTTCCTATGCCAGTGTACATGTAAAAGTTGAATTAACCGCTGGTGTTGACACCGCTTTTTACACATATTTAGGCACTAAACAGACCTGTTGGCAAGGTCTATATAAGCTTCAAAATTCAAAATTACACCTTTAAAAGTCCAGACTATATTGTGCCCATCGCGTCAGGTATCTCTTGACGTGTTCGTTGGCGGACGGACTATAAACCTTAGAACTACACACACACACACACACACACAGTGTACCTGTAACCGGTCATCTGGTTTGGTCTGATGCTACGGAGTAGTTCAAATTTGAAGGTGATGAAAACACGGTTAGGAAACTTTACCTGTCTTCTGCTTCAATCGATCTATGCTTTTCTCTGCCCTATCATTTCACTATTTTTGTTTTTCTACCACCGACAGAAACATTAGGGTCAAATAGGACACTCAGTTTATTAAAATGTAGATGTAGAAACTAATAAGTATCTTGAGCACAGCTAGTGCTAAACGTCAAGAACAGTGATACAAACCAACGTCTTTTCTACATAGCATTTGATGAATTTGGTGCATTTTCAGAATATATTGATGAAAAACGTTGGACCCGGTGTCCTCCTCCCCCAGACATACTCAACTAAATATTGAACTAATATTCTGAAAATGGACCACCATTTATTAAATGTCAAGTAGGAAACAACAAATTCCTGTGTTTTAAAATCATTGTACTTTTCTCAAACATACATCATCATATTAAATGATTAGACAATACGTATGAATCAATTTAACACACGTTGAAGACAAGACGTATATTAGACGTATATTCAAATAAAAAAAAAGCTTAAATCATATATATATACATTTTTTCGTAATGACATAACGTTGAAACCGTAATTACATATTGTTCGGCAAAAAAGTATACGCGTGCATCACGGTTTATGTATATATAGCTTACATACACTAGTAGCTGCTTTTATGATGGTTGGTGATTCAGCCAATGTCGATCCAGACTGGATCATGACTAGATAGCCGTTCGAAGTTCGTTCCATGCCATATCTGTCCTGTATGGGAACGAATTGAAATTTGAACGAAGCATTGTGGTGTACTGGTTACAGCGTCTGCCTTGCATTCGGGAGGTCGTGGGTTCGAGTCCCCTGGCCGCGTCATACTAGATACTTTAACAATGGAACCCTTGCCTGACGAGCAAATAATGGGTAGTGCTACAACTGATTGACCAGTGTCAGAATAATGTGACCGATGATTCGGTGTATTCCGGTCTTATTAGGAACCGGGGGTATCATGTCTACTACGCTGTGGTATTCCAGTGTGGCAGCACTATAAAGAAACCATTGAGTTCGCTGCTTGAAGTAGACATATCATCTCATCACACACAAACACACAGATAAAAGTCCAGACTCCATTGTGCCTTTAATTGTCGGGTACGACGCCTGTCGTAGGCGGACGGATTATAATCCTTAGAAATACACACACACACACGAATTGAAATTTGATGGGGTGGGATGTCACGATTCATAAGACACGTACAGGTAGACTTTCACTAGACGTGAGAATCATGGCTCTTATAGTGGTATGTACCTACCACGGCATAAGAGCTACGATTCTCGCAGCTAGACTTGCACATACTGGTGCATACATATGCAGCGGCACATTCAAACATGAACTGTGCTCGCCCTATAGGTTTAACCTATTTCATATTAAATTCATATGCATACGGGTATATTGAAATTATAATAAATTATAAATATCTTAATTAAAAGTATTTCTACAAATGTTTAGATTATATTTAAAAGGCTGTGGGGCATTTATTGAATGCTTGGATGCTATATATTCTTGTTTTAGGAAATAGTTGATCAGATTACGGGGCCATGCGTTTTGGTAGAAATGGGAAGTGGAAACTCCGAAAAGTCCCGGATGTTCATCGACGCCATATTGGAGAAGACACGAACCTGAAATATATTCCTGCGGATATTTCAGACGGTGACGGCCCAACATGTGTATATATTGGACTGTTATATAGAGATTTGCATGTATATATAGACATGTGTATATATGGAAATGTGCATGTAAGGGCAATCCCGGTAAATACGGACGATTTGTGCATGGTCTCGTTTGAGACGTTCCTGTGACTAATGCGGTGGGAAAATTCGGACACCAAAGCGATAATTCAATTCGGACAACACTGTCCTCGCATGTTATCGTTTATTTCAGCGTATTCAATAGGTCCAAAGCAGTCCAAATAGTAGATTTATAACCACAGTGAAAACGGTAAAATACGGACGCATTGGTGGAAAATCCGGACATACCAATTTCCAATAGGAGAAATACGGACGGTCAAGCCTTTTAAAAACAACAACATAGGAACACAGTTCAACTTGTACTGTTTAAAATCTTTACATTGGAATTTCATTACAAAGTTCTGTAGTTTTACAATTTTAACATACACATGTAGTTCATTACGTATCACTGTATATCGTGGACATGATTAGAGAATGTTTACAACAGTTACCGATAATGCCTTTTTATAGAAAAGACTAAACGGTTAGTAATTAATGTCAGATTTCAAATTTTAGATAACTTCATAAGCCAGAGTTTTTACATCTACATCATTTCCTTTTTATTTCTCTGCCTCTGCCTTTCGTGTTTTTCTTAGTTTTCTTCTCAAGTTTACACGTCGGTGGCCACTTTCCGTCACTTATGTAAACATAAACTAATTTTTCAGACAAATCTATGTATCCAGACAATTTTTACTCTATTTTCTATTAGGTTACCTCTTCCTGGAAATTTGATACCAAAGAATTTTGTTTTATATAAATTATCGAAGTGGCACGTGACCTTTTTATAAATAGACTAAAACTGAGAAATCATTTTGTTTACAAGCCCAGTTTCCGTCATGTATTTTATCGAGTGATAGATTCAACTAGGTCAAGATACAGTAAACTTTTATGAATTAGACGCTTGTTTGCAAGTCTTTTCAACAATTTCATTGTAAAAATGGTATGTTTGCATTGTGCATATTAGTCACCTCGATCGTTATAACAATAAGTCTGGTAACGTCAATGTAAAATGTTCAACGACGACAATTTACACTGTAAAGATGGGTAACTCTGTGTAAATCAAACTGATACAGATTGTACGAGTTGCTTCTCTTTGGTTGAACTATATAATCACGGTAGAGTAATAAAAATATGACGTCATTACAGTGTTATTTTTTAAATAGTTTATTATGCGGCAGTATGCGCGCGCTTCCCCAACGCCATATAAGGAAGTAAACACATTTTTCGGAGAAATCCCTTTCTTTTTTGTGCCGCTAATTTACTTTTTGGTTGTTTTTCCTGTTTCCAATCTTCACTTATAAATGTCTGACAATAAGTGACATCATGAAAGTAATTTGCAGCGTAAAAACGTTTTTTTAATGAGAATGACGGAAACTTTGCTTGGACGGAAACTGGCCTCTAAAGGGTAAGCCTTTTTACAACGTTAGTAAACATTTTTTAGATAACTTTATAAGCCAGAAGTTGTCCTTCAATAATTTCCATGACCTTTGGCAAGTTCACTATATTGCAGCGAAACCCTAAATTACAACGTTGCAGAGGTCCACCTCGTTTGAATATAGGTTCAAATTTCGGTTTAATAAGAATGTTTCCTTCTATCAGGCTTTCCCTGTATAACGGCGACATCAAGGCTGCATCGGACCGCCTTAGATATGCAACACATCGACCATAAAATACGATGATTATTTTTATTTCTTTACTAGTACTGTACTGTATGCGTTATTTGTTACGTTTATTTCTTTTGGAATAAGCATAAATAAGAAGAACGCAAGAAAGACATCGACGGACAAGCATTGTGCTCTCAGAAAGTGTGTGTCCGTATTTATCCGACTGCTCTAAAGTCGCATGGGAAAATTCGGACGATTTTAAAATCTAATTTTTCTCAATATTTTCTCTTTCCAATACCACCAAACCTGTAACTTTCTGGAAACAGAAATTTTCATCTACATAAATGTACCCTTTATTGAATATTTTGCTGAAAATTATACCTGTAATAGCACTGTTACTACATCTATCGAGATACAATACCCTACATCGAAAAGGAAGCAAGGTTGACTTCTTGGAAAAAGTATGATGTCTCATATTTTGTGTGACGAAGACGGTTCTGCGTGTGTAACCAAGAGGAAGAAATTAACTACCAAAAAGGTGAAACCTGTAATCCTGTTAGTAATACTTCGTAAGAGGTCGGCTTTTCTCGGAAAGTGTCCGTATTTATACGTCTGTCCGTATTTACCCGGATTGCCCTATATATAGATATGAGTATATATTGGACTGTTATATAGATATGTGCATATATATAGACATGTGTATATATTGGACTGTTATATAGATATGTGGAGAGATATATATAGAGATGTGTATATATTAGACTGTTATATAGAGATGTGGATATATATATATATATAGACATGTGTATATATTGGACTGTTATATAGAAATGTGGATATATATATATAGACATGTGTATATATTGGACTGTTATATAGAGATGAGTATGTATATATAGATATGTGTATATTATTGGACATGTTATATAGATATGTGGATATATATGCATTTACCGTAGTTATCCCTTTTCCCGCTACGGGGCGCTGCAGTTTCCATAAGTGTTTTGTTTTCGTGTATGCGTGTGTCTGTACGTGCGTGTGTGGGTGGGTTTGGGTGGAGGGATGGTGGCAATTTGATTAGACGGGTGCACTCCACAATCGTCACCTAATAATTTTTTATGCTGACAGAATCCTCTCGGTTCATCGTTGAACCGGGGTATAAAAGGGAGCTTTTGAATATTTTCTGTACATTGGCACACATTTATTTTCTTACGTGAAGTTTATCACGACTGAGTGCCTTTAATCAAAAAATATAAATCTAGTTCAAGTACTTCTATTTATAGTACTCCTATTTATAGTACTTCTATTTATAGTACTTGTATTTATACACCGAATTTATATTTAACTCTGACTTCATTTATTGAATATGTGTATATGTATACTCCAATAAAATTAGTTTTTCGTTTTCCTAAATCGTTATTGATACGTATTAATTATGTCAGCACGCATTTATTTAATGTAGTATCAAACTTTAGTAGTTTGTATTTGCATTAAATCATATAAAGGAGTTGAATTTGTAATCGTCACTAGTATCAATATAAATTAGTTACTGGTTTGGTAATAAATTAATAAACAGTAATTTTTGTAATAGTGTGGTCAGTCACTTTTTGAGGATTTTGATCCACTATGCAGAATTAGAAGTCAAACCACGAACGTAGACCGGCCACACAAAAATATAATGACTTTTTATGTGACCAGGTGTTTATTGAGTGTTACCAGATGTTGTATTATTGTTAGACCCCTATATTTTTTTGTGTTTTTATGTTCACGAATAGCTGTAATAGATCCATAGCTGTAAAATAGTGTCGCATAACCTTTTAGTTCTTGATTAAGGCTCTTCGCATAATCCTTTATGCAGTGAGTGGTCAAGGGGAGATAATACATTTTGATCATGAGTCTATGAGACGCTCTTTAAGAGAAGAACATGATCACGTGGTCTCTTCAAGTGCTACTTTGTGCCAATATTGTTTCAATATCGAGAACTTCAAATAAAACCTGTTATTTGTATATATTTGCAGGTGAGTTGAATACCCAAATACAGCTAATAATGGTTCTAAATGATTACTCTTTGAAATTGCTAAGTGTCATTTTCTGTAATTATTGTTTTAGAGTTATTTTCATCAAAATGGGTTTGGCGCTGTCGCATGGTCCCATTGTGTCATGCAATTTCGCGATTCTTGGCTTTAAGGAAAGAGAGGCATAAAAGCTAAATAAACAATCAGGGATGCATTGCATGCGGATGCTATCGTGTTAGAGTTTAAGTCAGAATGTGTGGTGTCATACACAAGTTATAATTTGTAATGCCGAAAGGACAGAGACATGTCATGAATTTGATACACTGAGACTGGGTGGAAAGAGTGGTTTATTCAGTATTATTATGTCATAGATGCATGAATGTGTGTGACTAAGGTAGGAAGTGTTTGTTATATTTAAAACAACTAGTGCCGTCTGTGCAATGCAACATCAATTGTGTATCTTAGATTGCTACTTGTATTGATATCCTTAGATATCAAAGAGATATATTGTTGGCTATGAGACGATATTTGGTTGTGAGATATCCCTCGAGATATTAGGGAGATGGTAATGTTTCGAGGTACAGTACGAGTAATATCGAGATAATATCGGTCATATCAACGAATATGGGACACAAGGGACCATGGACAAAAGGGACCAGACACTTGGGACCACATTTTTGGGACAAAAGGGACCACATTATGGGACATAAGGGACCATAGTTTTATTTTTGTATTGTGATACAATCATTTAATTAAGAAGCTGGATTATAAATGCAATCAGTTACCTATCTTCATGAAATGGCTATTTAAACAATTTATATGATAAGAACTCACAAATGACATATGTATACTACTAGTAAAACAAATATATAATTGTTTTTGCATACCTTTATATAAAAAATCCTGGATTTAAATATTATTATCCTTAAAAGATCCATATTATGGGAACAATTTCACAAACAAATAAATACTATTAGTAAGCTATTATTTGTTTTCTATTTAATTTTTTGATGATTTGAACTTATTAGTTTAAATATTTTTCAACTAGTATGGCCCTTTTTAGGAAAATATTAAGTTGGTAACTGGTTCCAGAATTCTGCATGCACTAATTAATAATTACATGAAAATTACTTACAATGAATATAAACACATGACAGTAGACTCCATCATGTTTAAATAGTATAAGATCTAATATTATGAACAGTTAATTTTAATTAATTGAACTTAAATTCTGGAAAAAGAATGAACATTTTAACCTATAACTTTATTGAATAATTGGCCATCAAATGATATTCTTGAGTTTAAGTTATCCTTTAAATTATCATTTAAATAATCAAATTATGATATTTACCATTGCAATACACAACTATTAGTATTATCAATGTAAATCTACATTTTTAACTAATTTTTTAATGGTCCCTTTTGTCCCCAAATGTGGTCCCTTTTGTCCCAAAATGTGGTCCCAAGTGTCTGGTCCCTTTTGTCCATGGTCCCTTGTGTCCCACTACCATATCAACATATATATGAATATGGTACTCGATAACGGTTGTGTATTTGACCAACTGTGCTACAACACAATGATTTGAAAGTGTGAGAAATGTTGAATTTTGTTGTATTTTGACTTTTCTTGTAACTTTTTAAATGATTTTTACATATTTGAAAGTTTTATGATGCAATATAGGTAATTTAAATTCTTTTATTAGGGTTGTGGACACAAAATTAGCCATACCTGACACCTGGTATACACAATTGGCCTGTAATGCACCTATTTGACACAATTAAAGGTATATCTAGTAAGTTTATTAATTTATGAGGGCTTTGCATACATTTTTTTGGCAAAAATGTCAGAAAGCGACAAGCTGCGTCTGTCTGCTAAGAAGTTGAAAAGGGATATGTCTGTTTTGAAAAAGCTGTTGAGGTAAACTCTGACTCTGAGTTCATCGCGTCTTGACGGTTAGTGTTGATATGCAAATATGTTATGCGGTTTAATACATTTTACAAATTAAATAATTTAGTTGGCAAAAAATATGACATTTTTTTTTTTTTTAAAGTTTTTATCTACCCCACCCCCTTCATTTTAATGAATTTTCATGGATGATGATCTGTACTGTCAACAGTGCTTTTTGGCTGCATGGCTGCATGAAAATGACCTGTAAAGGTGGCACAAACAATATCTAATAAAAAAATACATTAAATTGTACAATTACAGGCAATCTTGTGTAATGAGCATATTGTAAAACATGGCATGGCCTTAAAAATGGAGTTGGGGAAAATATTCTCAGAATTATTTTTTGTCATTTTTAAAGTGAAAAGTTGCATTTTCTTGATGGTTTCACATATATAAACTGCTGCATAATGTTAATTAATCCGTTTGAAGGCAGAGTTTGAATATATACAAAAACAATGGCATTTTTTGGTAAAATCTGCTATTTTGAGCCCTGAAAATCACAAATATCATTTTTCAGTAGAAATGATTTTCAAGAGAGCTTCAACTGGTTGAAAATCACATGTTTGTTATTGATGAAATCAATTCAAAATCACTTTATTTGAAACAAAAGATTGGAACGGTTGTCGAGATATGGCATTTTGAAGATTCTGGATTTACGCGTAAAAATCGCATGAATTTGACATCAGCCGAAGCCCTTTAAAGCCCTCATAATTTGTAGAAAAGTATTTTTTTCTAAAATCAAAAGACACAATTTTCCTCAGAATGAATGTATGAAACAATTTAGCCAGAAAAAACAAACTTCAGTTAGGTTTGAATGTCTATTTAGGTCAGATACCACTATTGATTTGGGGCTTCTGATTGGTTGAAAAAAGTATAGGGTCTATTAGGGCATATAGTCAGATTGTAAGGTAGATTCTGATTGGATTGAATTACCCAAATCATAACAAATCCCCATAAAACATCAAAATATTATGTTTCCATCATAAAACATGTTGATTTAGGATATTTTGACTGAAATTTGCATTTTTATGGATACAATTTTACTGAGAGTATATTTGCAAAAAGTAAAATTTCTTTACTGCCATTCTGGGGGTGGCCACCTTCAGTGAACTATTAGAGGCTGAAAGCATCAGATTATCCCCAATTTGCTGGTCATTTTTGAGTGTCTCTAAGATAGTTCTTTAAAAACAGTTAGGTTTTTTCATCCGTTCCGATATAGGAATAGGGGTTGTAGGCCAAAAGGCTATAATGGAGACCAATGGGAAATGCAATAGTGGTTTATGACCTTAAAGCCAAGAATCGCGAAATTGCATGACACAATGGGACCATGCGACAGCGCCAAACCCATTTTGATGAAAATAACTCTAAAACAATAATTACAGAAAATGACACTTAGCAATTTCAAAGAGTAATCATTTAGAACCATTATTAGCTGTATTTGGGTATTCAACTCACCTGCAAATATATACAAATAACAGGTTTTATTTGAAGTTCTCGATATTGAAACAATATTGGCACAAAGTAGCACTTGAAGAGACCACGTGATCATGTTCTTCTCTTAATAAGCGTCTCATAGACTCAAGATCAAAATGTATTATCTCCCCTTGACCACTCACTGCATAAAGGATTATGCGAAGAGCCTTAATCAAGAACTAAAAGGTTATGCGACACTATTTTACAGCTATGGATCTATTACAGCTATTCGTGAACATAAAAACACAAAAAAATATAGGGGTCTAACAATAATACAACATCTGGTAACACTCAATAAACACCTGGTCACACTCTCCCCTCCAAAAAATAAAATGTCGTCTCTGACATTTACTGAATAGAATTACTTTGTTCCTCATCCATCAATACAATGTCTCCTAGTTTTAAATAGTAAACAAAAAAAAACACCATGCTATGCAAGTGGTATCCATTGTCTGTATTCAAATACCATGTCTAACTCTATACAGGTGCCATCTTACCCCTTTACAATGTCACCCTTTAACTACTTACAACTTAACATGCATTTTACCAAATGATGACTGGCCAGTTCAACACCTGTTACATGCATACAGGTGCCTAGACACAATCTGTAAATAATTAAAACAAGTAAACTCTTCGAAGAGACAACTTGCATGATTACCCAATAATCAAACTCTATATCTCCCCTAGGGAACTTTACGGCCACCCATCTTTTAGACCATGTACCTCTCTACCTACCAAATGACACACACTTTTCACTTTTCGGTCCTTTTTATTATATTGAAGGTCCTTGATACTTACTCAGAATCATATAAAGGGTTGTCCATAGGACTCCCCTTTGTAGTATCTAGTTGGTATTCCGGAAATTGCACCAGTGAACTATACGATACCTGATTAACTTGCTGATTTCCAAGTTGCTGTTTTAGCGAAGGATTTCCCAAAGTATCATAACTCAGCAGTAAAGGGGCTCTCCGTTCCCGCCATGGTCGATTATATGATTCTTTTTCGCTGTCATCTTCTGTTATACTACCAGACTCCGACTCGGTATCTTCTTCCCCTGTCATGCTGCTCTGATCAAAATCAGAACCAGTCAACACTGGGGATGATGGCACCTCTCTTAAAGGCTGAAATGGTTCTGCTTCTGGATTTAACTGCACATGGATTTCCGGTCTCATCATTTCGATATCCAGTTCATTGTTAAATGAGTCGTTCCGGAGTTCTGCCCCATCTGATACACTTCCAGCAGCTTCATCCGTTAGCTTCAGTGCACTCTCTCCATCACTTAACTCTTCTAGTATATCTAAAGGTACTACCCCAGTCTGCGATTCCTCTGAATCTGTCCTCTCAGTATTAATCATTGCGTCGGGGCACTTCTTCGTTGGATTGATTTCCTGCTTCTGTTCCAAGTCAATGAAGTCACAGGGCAACAGAAGATTTCTATGCAACACTCTCACCCGACCTGTACCACTCTCAGGACGTATCTCGTAAACTGGTGAATCATCTGCCATTCGTCGAACCACCACATGCACTTTGTCCTCCCAATAAGATCTCAACTTACCTGGTCCCCCTCGCGCTTTGAAATTTTTCACCAAAACACGGTCCCCCTTCTGTAGAACACTACATCTTAATCCCCGGTCGTGATATTTCTTTGCAGCTGCAGATGCCTTCAGTATATTCTTGGATGCCAGCTCATATGCTTCCCTCATACATTCTGTCCATTTTTGGACATAGGCCCTATGAGTTACTGCCTTCTTGTCAGGATTTAAGTTGAAAAGGAGATCTACTGGTAATCTTGGAGAACGACCAAAAAGCAAGTAAAATGGTGAGAACCCTGTTGTATCCTGCTGTGTACAATTGTAAGCATGTACCACCTTATTCACATGACTCTTCCAATCTGCCTTATGCTCTTTGGATAAAGTGCGCAACATTCCAAGCAAAGTCCGGTTGTCCATTTCCAGCTGGGTGGTAAGGTGTTGTCCTGGAACGCACAATATTGCATTTCTTTTGTAAATGGAAAAAAATATCGTTTTCAAATTCACGTCCTTGGTCATGATGTAAACGGCTAGGAAACCCAAATCTGAGTATAACGTCATTGAAGATTTTTTCAGCTGCCGTCTTACCTGATTTATTTGTAGTTGGATAGACTTGGGCAAAGCGTGTAAAATGGTCCATTACCACCAACATATACTCATACCCACCTTTGCTTTTCTCCAAGTGTACATAATCTATAGAGACCAACTCAAAGGGTGAAGTCGTGATTATTGGCTGTAAAGCAGCCTTCTGCGCTATGTTCGGCTTTTTATCCTTTAAACATCCACACACTTTGGTAACAAAGTGATGTATATCACCACTCATCCCCGACCAATAGAATCTTTCCCGTGCAAGCGCACACACCCTTTCTGATCCTAGATGCCCCATTTCTTCGTGTAGTTCTCTTAAAACCATTCGATGGTATTTCTTTGGTAAGACAATCTGTTGTACTTGATTATCTCCCCCTAAAGTACAGCTTCTACGTAGGACTCCATCAGCGTCTATTGTCAATCTATTAAAATCCCTCAACAATGTATTTGTTGGTCTTGGGAGATCAATCCTTTCTTCAGTACTGGGTTTGTGTCCCTTCAATAGAAACGGTAAAGCACAACCTATATAGTTGTCATTTGCTTGTGCAACTACCAAGTCTTCGGACTCTATCATGGTTATCATTCTACTGGATTCTTCATCTTCTAACTCTTGGGCCAAAGCAGACATTGTCACCGCAAATGTAGATTCGCCTATCTTCTCAGCATTTACAGTAGCTCCAATCTCCTCTAACGACATTTCTGACTTGCACTGTTTCTGATAATCTTCAAAGTCCATCGGCATCCGCGAGAGTCCATCTGCGTCAGAGTTCAGTCTTCCTGGCTTGTAAAATATCCTGAAATTGAAGTCTGATTATTCAGCCACCCACCTATGCCGGGTTGCATCCAATTTTGCAGATGTCATTATATATGTTAAAGGGTTATTGTCACTATACACCGAGAATGAGGGTGCATAATACAGGTAATCACGAAACCGTTCCGTTACCGCCCACTTAAGAGCTAAAAACTCCAGCTTCCCAGAATGAAAATGGTAATTTTTCTCTGCTGGACTTAACGTCCTGGACCCGTAGGATATAACGGCCATCTTACCATTGCTTTGTTCTTGGTAAAGTATTGCTCCAAGTCCGATTTGTGATGCATCAACGTGTACACTGAACGGTTTTTCAAAATCTGGGTAGGCTATCACTGGTCGAGTTGTTAAAATATCCACCAGTTTACTTAAAACCTCTTGATGCTTTTCCGTCCATTGCACCTTTTGGCTTGAAGGTGGTTGACCCGTTTTTTTCTTGCCTTTTTTTCATGTCGCTTGTCCACTTCGGTCAGCAGTTCATAGAGTGGTTTGGCCTTACGAGAGAAATCGGCTATGTACCGCCTGTAATACCCCAAGAAACCCAACAGCCGCCGTACATCACCTACAGTTTTCACTTCTCTCTTCTTCAATGCCATCACGGGCTCAATATCTGCGAGGTCCATTCTATAACCATCTTTTGAAACTAAATTTCCAAGATACTTTACCTCTGGTTTAAAGAGAGAACATTTATTTGCTTTAAGTTTGATCCCCTTCTCTTTCAACCGCCTTAAAACAGACCCAACGTTTTCTACATGCTGATCAAATGTTTTAGAAAAAACGATTATATCGTCCAAGTATGGTATGCATATTTTATCCCTGAGGCCCTCTAGACAACTTTCGATTGCGTCTTCTGACGCACTTTGGGATATATTGCAAAGGTTTTAATAGAGTTCCGTGGCCGGTTGTTCCTTATAAACTGAGTGCAGAATCTTCCTCAAGGTTTCGAGGGTTACGTCATCCCGTCCTTCGAGGTAACTTCGCACTCTTGCCCCTGGGGCCATCGCTTTGATCACTCCATCGATAATCTCCAACTCGGTATAGTCCTTCGTCAGTCCAGCCTCAATCTGCCTATTCAAGCTGGTATATGACAACCTTCCCTCTGTTATCTTGCCGGAAACTTTAAAGTCTTTCCGCCATAGGGCAGGTATGTTTTTTTCTGACGCTGATTTGCTCTCAGTCTTTGTACCTGTTGAAACCTTTTCAGTCTGTTTCGCCCTTTTCCCCTGCCCCGCCTCGATCAACTCCCTCTCTAAATCCACCAATGTAAACATTTTTACATATAGGTCTAATTCGCTACAAAGTCGCTGGATGTGCACTTCGAGCCCTTCAAGGATTTCAGCTTGGCCGAGTCCATCACCGCCAATCCCCAACTGGTCGCTCACACCACGCAGCACTTCTATCGAGGCCGTGTACATATTTTTTCTTATGGACATCAGTCCCTCTCGAATTGTTTTCTGGTTGCTGTCTTCCATTGTGGTATTTTTCTGGTTGAAGCAGGACGTCTTATTTGGAATCCCGGACGAGCCCCCAAAATGTAACAGGTGGTGCAAAAATCGTTCCTCAACCGGGTCTCGAACCCAGGGTCTCTGGTTTACCGTACCAGCGCTCTAACCACTGAGCTATCGAGGACATACGGTTAGGAATCGATATTTAACCATATACTTGTACCCGGTTACATACACCCCCACCAGATTGAAATTCGTCCCTGAATTTATAATGGAGTTAACTCCAGGCCGGCTGTCAGACTTATTTTCATACTGTTTCATGCTAAAAGACACGGTCCTGGATCCCGGACGAGCCCCAAAATATAACAGGTGGTGCAAAAATCGTTCCTCAACCGGGTCTCGAACCCAGAGTCTCTGGTTTACCGTACCAGCGCTCTAACCACTGAGCTATCGAGGACATACGGTTAGGAATCGATATTTAACCATATACCTGTACCCGGTTACACTTAGCATAGGACCAGGCTAGGATTAACCTATTTTCATTCCAGAGAGAACTGGATTTTTTAGTCTACAAATGCGTCATGGTCGTCAAGTATTCGCCGACATGCAGCCGGCAAATATGTTTGTGATTATGTTTGGTGTACGTGCACGGGATTTGCACAGGAACGCTTTTATTTTATCAGATACTTGTCTATAAATATTTTGTTTTTTGAATATACGATACAAGATAGACCTAGCTAGTCATAGCAATCAGGATTTCGTTGCCGGGCAATCAAGCTTTATCACACGGGTGAAATAAAGGGTACAAATAGTAATATCACGGAAATAACCGAATGTACATCTCCATTCTTTTGGAGAAGTGATACGGAAATTACCGATTAGTTACGATTGTATACGATTTGTAAAGCGTATGGTTTGTCGTCTACTTTTCATTTGTTGCTTCCATCCTGTTTTCGCACCACATTATTGGCTATAGAATCATTATCCGTGGATGAAATAATCACTTATGGCCATTCATTTTCTTGATTAAACCATTTCAAATTCAATGACATTCATTTTAAATCAAGTTTAAATCAAGTTAAATGAATACAATGTTGTGTACCACTTACGCGACATGCATGAACACATCGGAATGAATTAGATCTATTAATAACGTTATGTTTTTCTCCTTGGAAAACAGCGTTGTAAGTGAGATTAAGATGGAATTTAAATAAAGCTGAAGTAGGCTATATTATAAATAGAATAAAAAATGTGTATTTTCATATCACACCCTATATCAGGCCCTCGACTCTTAGAGCTCTCGGGCTGATATGACGTCTCATGGCTGACATAGGGTGTGATTTGAAAATACCCATTTATTATTCTCTATTTTCTTTAATTTCTAATTCGAGCAAATGGCCTGATAGGACTTTTTGTTATTAGACCTGTGTGGCACCGCTAAAGACCACAACTCCGTTAAAGTCCACATACATTTCCACTAAAGTCCACAGCTCCGCTATAGTCCACACACATTTACGCTAAAATCCACAAAGAAGCGAACGCCAAAGTCCACACAATTTTCGGCTAAAGTCCACACAAAAAATCTTGTCTCTAAAGACCACAAACGTTGTCGCTAAAGTGCACTGTTTCAGCGAAAAACACAATTTTGATTTAATTGTTTTCTCATTTGTGAGAGACTTTTCATTAATTTATGCAAAACATATTTGCGCCAGATGTATTTTACATGATCCATAAGCTTTGTAAATATGCAATATTTGGCAGGTAGAAGCATTAAAACTCTAGGTATAGGTGCGCTCTTTACAATCAGCAAATACGTGTGTTGCAACCCTAAAGGTAAAAACTGCATTAGGCTCAAACCTGGTACGATTCGGACAGCCCGGTTACACTCACAAC
>JAWPHD010009517.1:0-102890 GCA_037043455.1 Cyrtodaria siliqua
TGTCAACATGTAACCCTAAGGTACAAGTTTGTTTGAAACATTGCACTGCACATTTCGACGTCATAACGTTATCTAGGATGCGCCAGTGGCGTTAATATGGACAACTTTCATCACTCTATATCATGCGTTTATATTGCGATTTAAATACGATTGTCAAAGATTGTACAGTTCAGGATCGTGTTATGCATAAAAATAATACGGGTTCAGGATGTCATCAACAACAACACACAATTGAAAGTCATTGACTTCATACGTCCTGTGTCCATGTTGTAAAATGCTTCAGGTGTATTTAGGACTTTTCAAATGTCGGTGAAAGAACAGTTTATGTTTGTTCGTTCGGTTCGTTTATTTCGTTCTTCATTCATTGGTTCGTTCGTTTCTTCTTCTTCATCTTCTTCTTTTTCTTCTTCTTCTTCTTCTTCTTCTTCTTCTTCTTCTTCTTCTTCTTCTTCTTTTTCTTCTTCTTCTTCTTCTTCTTCTTCTTCTTCTTCTTCTTCTTCTTCTTCTTTCTTTTTCTTCTTCTTCTTCTTCTTCTTCTTCTTCTTCTTCTTCTTCTTCTTCTTCTTCTTCTTCTTCTTCTTCTTCTTCTTCTTCTTCTTCTTCTTCTTCTTCTTCTTCTTCTTCTTCTTCTTCTTTGAACCACTACTCATAGACACACGTGTCACAGCACGCCAACTTGTAACCGTAAGTTACAAGTTAGTTTGAAACATTGCACTGCACATTTTGACGTCATAACGTTATCAATGATGATCGCCAGTGGCGTTAATACGAACATCTTTCACTATATAATGCGTTTATATTGCGATTTAAATACGATTGTCAAAGATTGTACAGTTCAGGATCGTGTAATGCATAAAAATAATACGGGTTCAGGATGTCATCAACAACAACATACCATTGAACGTCATTGACGTCATACGTCCTGTGTCCATGTTGTGCAATGTTACAGGTGTAATTAGGACTTTTCAAATGTCGGTGAAAGGACAGTTTATGTTTGTTCGTTCGGTTCGTTTATTTCGTTCTTCATTCATTCGTTCGTTCGTTTCTTCTTCTTCTTCTTCTTCTTCTTCTTCTTCTTCTTCTTCTTCTTCTTCTTCTTCTTCTTCTTCTTCTTCTTCTTCTTCTTCTTCTTCTTCTTCTTCTTCTTCTTCTTCTTCTTTGAACTACTCCTCATAGACACACGTGTCACAGCACGTCAACATGTAACCCTAAGTTACAAGTTAGTTTGAAACATTGCACTGCACATTTTGACGTCATAACGTTATCAATGATGACCGCCAGTGGCGTTAATACGAGCATCTTTCACTATATAATGCGTTTATATTGCGATTTAAATACGATTGTCAAAGATTGTACAGTTCAGGATCGTGTTATGCATAAACATAATACGGGTTCAGGATGTCATCAACAACAACACAAAATTGAACGTCATTGACGTCATACGTCCTGTGTCCATGTTGTGCAATGTTATTGGAAAATGGCAGGTGATATTGCTCATGTGAACAATCGACCACTTTGACTACAAAAGACAATAGGTCATTATTTTAATCGCATTCTCTTCAGCATTAACTATCAGATGTTAAAAAAATCGTTCTCACATTGTCGAGCTCATGATCTAGATATGCATTACCATCATAGGGGTCATTACATCATGCAATATGGCCGCCGTTCCTTATAGGAATATATCTAATATATAGAGTATGATCTCCTGGCGTTGGTTATTCTATTCATCGAGATGGGCGTAACATACTCTATTTGTTTTGTATCATGTCCATGTCAGCTGACTATCATACTCTAACTTCCAATAACGTATGGTAGTTAGAGTTCACCATTTATTCTGAAAGGTGTTATTTTCAATTTAACGATTTACACATGTACACAAATACAAAATGGATTTTAGTGACCATGCAACAATTGTTGGTATCTCCTATATTTATGATCGGATTTAATTACATTTTTCACAGATTGTAGAGTTTAGGATGTTAATATGTCAGCATGAAATCATCAAATAGAACGCCCGCCAGTTAGGTCAGCCGATTTTATTTGAAATTTGTTATTGGTTAACAAAATGTGTCATTGGCCTTCTTGTATCGTACCGTTGCGGGTTCGAATCCCAATGAGAGCTCGACTTGTACCGAAGAAAGTGTCAATTATATTGGATGGTGGGAGATATACAGCGCTGGTTGTTCTGGTTCTACCCAGGGAAAGTGGGTGGTCTGCCTCCACCACTAACAAATATTTCATCATATATATATATATTCTGACTGTGCTGAACATTACGTAAAACAACATTCAACAAACCAACTTTCTGATCACCATTGTGACGTCATACAGACATGCAATATGACGTCGAAACTGGTTTAAATGTACAATAGCAAATTATGACTATTCCAAGAACTGAATATTAAGCTTATCGTCATATGTGTCATGTAAAGCATAGTGACGACACTTCAAGTGCATAAACAAGTGCCAAAATTGAAAGAAAAGGTTGCACCTAATATTGAATTGATTAAACCAATTGGATAACAATATATGATGCGAGGCTGTGCCATTTATTGCAAAGAAAGTCTCATAAGCATATATTATTGTAGCTGCCTATATATAACGTTGTTGTATGATGACGTCGTGTATTTGTATGTTTGTATGGTGACGTCCTATGTTGATTCGGTATTTTCCGTACGAGACGAAACAAGGGAACTACCTCTCGATTTCAGTATTCCTGTATTGTTATCGGTTACGGAAATAGATGAAACAAAGTAGATCTGATGTACTCCGATCTGAACGAAAAAAAACACTGGATATTGCTGCACACTAGAACCTGGTTTAAATTAGCATCAGACTTTTTGCACTGATCGTACCAAGGCATACCCTTGCACTGACCGTTCCCAAGCGTACCCTTATTGTCAAACTGTTTATATTTGAGATGTCGCATACTCTGCTTCTAGCTGTCCTTGTAATGCGTGATTTAGGTTGACTGTGTTCCTTAAATGCTACATTTTCTATGTGTTTCTGTTTGACTGTCGTCCTTGAATGCTACTTTTCCTGTTCTATTTTTAGATCTATATTGTATATATACCTCTATAATCATTGGATTTAGTGTAAAACAGTAATAGGCTTTAACATAATGATAAAGGCGGATCCAAAGGCATTTCCTCTACGTAAAGCACATCGTCTTCGTAGAAGATACTGGCTTGCAACCTTACATTTAATATAATATGTTGTTGGATATTGATTACATTCAGCACTGAATGGGTATCATTTTTGATCATTCATCATTGGTCGAAGCACCTTTTGACTCTTTTAAAAGAAGTCCTTTGTCGATCAACATTACAACAGAGAATGAGTAAATCTAAGCTACTGATACTTTCTCCGCTACACGCAGTTTTGTTTTGCGTTCGAAATGCATCACGTATATTTTATGTAATATACCTTGGACTTAATGCGGGTACATGCATTATGAAATAGCACCGTTAGAACATTGGGATTGTTGAAATGGCATTGCATTTGACCTAATCTTTTGAAATCAGGTTACCTTAAGCGTGTAATTTCCTCATCTACGGAAAGGGTTTCTTTCTTAGGAGCACAGTTAAATACGAGTATAAGAAAATATTGTTCCATGCAATGAAATCTTATTAAGTGGGACATTGCATTTTTGGAAAATAATGGATGTGTAATTTTCAAACGTACCTTAATAAATCCTGTTAACCTGCCATATATATATTGATAAATTGTTTAAAGGAATGTCAGCAGTTTTGCACCATTTCATGCTTCAAAGCAAGTTTACAACTACAGTTCAAAGGGTTTAAATTTGATCTTTCTATGAACAAAGGATTATGCGATAGGGTGTCATTCTCAGATATAATCGATAACTTTATAAAGCTATAGACTTGTCTCTACATCAACTATCCATATTGGAATATGTGGCTACGGTCATAAATTAATCGCATGGTACGGCGTAACAATTATAATCAGTAGATTTCTATCTTAAATACATTTTATAGTGGAAAACATTTCAGTTGGATTCACTCACCTTTTAAAGGTTACACAATAATTAACAACATTTAAGTAACATCTATCTTGCTGTATTTACAATCCTAACACAAATGTTTCAGGACGTCGCTATGATATATTTTTTAATTAATTAGTATCGCTATATTTGTTAATTATTACGTAACCTTGAAAAAGGTGGGTGAACTCACTAAACGTTGGATTAAAGTGTAAAAAAAGAGAACTGAGTGTTATCAATTGATCCATTATTTTTTCCATTATATTTAATATAGTAGAATAGACAATAACTTTGTTTAGTTGTTTATGATGACCATATCATAGCGGAATTAACTAGTACGTCCATCTCGATGTTTAAATTAACCAACTCAATGAGAACATACTCTATCTCTCTTAGCGTTATTTCCATAAACATGATAAATACATGCTTTAGAGAAGTTGGCAATTTAACTTGAAATACATTATTTATCCGTACACTGTGACTGAGCTCGACGTACTGGTTGTCCGTAGTAGTCACTATTGCCGGTCAATGTTTAAGTGATGATACCCGTGGATAAACTAATATAATTTAATAGGTGTCACAGTAATAATAAAACTGGAAACAATCCACAATTGGGGAGTGTATGTTCAAAACATATCTAAAAAAAAAGAATCTAAGACATATACACTGTCTTAATTATAAACAGCCATACGCGTCTTAATGCAATAATTACTGGTTCTGTAAATTTTTCTATTGCTTGCAGCCTTTGTCAGCTACACATAATTAAGACTAACATTAAACTGCATGTATTTTTAATAATTGTTAATAAAAGTTCATGCACAACAATGAAAATATGCGCTTACACAAGTTTTGATTGGTTTCGTCTTCAAATAGGCCTAGATTCGCCACATTAATATTTTCTAGGTGGTACATAATGTATTAAGAATGCATGCATATTAAAACATATAAAACTTAATGGAGACAACGCCTTCCACACAGTTAGGTTCGCTATGATTTGGTCATTATACAGTTTAACTGTAGTAGATAAGGTAGATAAGGTCGTGAGTATCAGAGATGTTTGACAGACTTGTGTATCATAGTATGCTTTACGTGTCACATTGAAGCGAACGCACGATGTAATAATGCGTCGGTGGGGATAGGCTAATTAGCTCACTACATCTCCATGTATTTTTGTACACCGCAATAGAGGCAGGACTATTGAATTGCATTTCCATCGTTCCGTCGTCATTTTTTTTTCAGACCAATAACTTTCATATTTATAATCCGATCTTGAGAATTTGTATGCCTATGATATCTACGTCAAATTCGATAACCTGCCAGATCGCACCTATAATGCCGGTGTTATGGCCTTTGGATTTTCAAAATCGACCTTTGTTTCCGAACGATAACTTCAGTATTTAATCCAGAATGTATTTTGCACATTATTTTTGAAAGGTAGATATTAAACATTTTATCAAAGGGACTCCAAAATGCTAATGCGAACATATTTGTTTCTTTACAAAATGAAACAAAATAAGTATAAACGTCGAACAGGAAATGCAGCTTTCACAGAACACAATAAACCCAAAAACATGCAAAACGACAAACATGACTGGCTATGTTAATAAGGAATAAAGGCATATGACGTAACAAACACAAAAATGGTTGATAATAGGGCTACCGCCTTGGAACGGTCAGTGACAAAAAAATCCGCTGGGGGTTTATACCAGGTTCCAGGGTGCACCAAACCTCACATTACCCTACTGTCATCCAAATAAAACGGGACAGGGTAAATAAAGAAATCCCCGCCATGAAAGAAATTTTGAAAACTTGTATCCACACAAATTCCATAACCTGTGCATACGCCTATTTTTAAAATGGGATGTTTAATGGTATGGGATTGTCCGTCCATCCGTAAACAATTACACATTCGTGTGATTACTTTGATCATATAACATCCACTTTCTTTAAATTTCATATGTACACATTCCTTAATGAAGAGGAATTCCCTCTTCTGTGACAAGGACTCACAACCTGACTTCTATGGTGATGTGACTTATAAACTTCGTAAGATTCTTGGTCATGATCACTTTCATATTATCTTTGTTAAACTTGTTAAGAAATTTATCAAAAGAGGTTATGACCCCATCATTTTGCAACGTACTGCATGCTTGGTTGTGGACCCTTTTACCGGTCGCCACTATGCTTTCCTCTTTAATTGTACGAAGACCGGACAGGCGGTGGACCCTATGATGACGCCTACCTAAAGCCCATTGGGACGGTCGCGTTTGATGTTTGTCTATGATCTTTCTTGTCGTGCCCTTAATGGTTTATTCTCTTATTGCTCCGGCTTCTGCCAAGTCATGGAGTACCTTCATTGTGGCTTACTAGGCTATTGTTGTTTTGTATTATATTTACACGATCATATTTGTGTTTTACTTATATTGCCTTTTGATGCTGCCTTGTTGGTTAGAGATTAGATCATGGCGGGGATTTCTTTAATTTACACTGTCCTGTTTTAATGGGATGACAGTAGGGTAAGTGTGAGGTTTAGTGCACCCTAGAACCGGTTTAAACCCCCAGTGGCCTACTTTGCCACTGACCGTTCCAAGGCGGTAGCCCTATTGTCCACCCTTTTTTGTTTGTGATGTCGTTTGCATTTATTATTATTTTTGCCTTCTTGTTTGTCTGTTTCCGTGTTTGTTTCTGTGTTTTGTGGTTGACTGTTCTCCTTGAATGCTACTTTTCCTGTCCGATATTTTTATATTTCTTTAGGTTCAAAGGTCAATGTTGCCATGACCTGGTATGGAAATGTGAATTACATTAGACTATATACAAAAAGTTCATGAAACTCCATAGGTATACTTCCCTTGAAAATGAGGAGGACCTGTTGCCTTTTTATGGGTCAGTAGATCAAAGGTCAAGGTCACCATGATCTCATTTGCACATACACATTCCAAGGGATAACTCCCGGAGTATATGACATACATCCTGAAACGTCATACATGCATTGTCCATGGTGAGAGGAACCGTATAACGTTATTGCTGTAGCAGTCAATAGGTTAAAGGTCAAGGTCACCATGACTTAAAGGTCAAGTTCTCCATGACCTCATATGGCAACACACATTCGAATCAATAACTCCGATAGTAATATACCCATATTCCCATAAACGCAACACACATGAAACTTGATAGATGCATTGACCTTGGTTAAAGAAGGATTACAAAGCTTGATAGGAAATCTTTCCTTGGTAAGAGATTGTTAAAAGCAGCATTACACACATATGATACCTATCCTTGAAACTTTATAATTAGTATCCATCGTGTAACACCTATCGAATTGATGGATAGTAGGTCAAATTTCAAGGTAACAGACCTGACAAAATGCTTTCCTGGCTGTTATTCGTGAAAATTTAATTTTAATTTTGATAACAACTTAAAGGTTGTTGGTGTTTCCCTTTAAAATGTCATATGATATAGTCATCTTTGCATCAACGGCATATTAAGGACGATTTGGAAAGTATTGCAGTTAACAAGTCATTGACATATTACCATGCTATTTACATGCAATATTGGTATGATAAAAATCCTACCAAGTATTGCTATGTATGTTTTAGACTAATGATTAGAACTGTAGCTGGTCTGAAAGATACCACTAAAGTTTGATTGAAAAATGCATGCTTTGAGCAAACAATGTGCCTAACCACTGTTATTTACTTTTAAGCTTGATTTTTCGAAGAAGAAAATGCAAGCTATTATACTCGCCCTGGCGTTGGTTAACAAGTTACAGTTGGACTGCTTAACTAACCCGCCGAATAAAGGCGAAATTATACAACAACATTGTTTGAAATCAAAACTCGATCCAGGTGTTCCGGTCAGATAATAATGTATATTACCGGTTCCTAAAGTATCCGTGATTGAACATGTTTAAATGAATTATAAATTAACTCTTAATTCTCCAGTTTTGGGATTTGGTATAGCTGGTTAAAGCTGTTTAAAGCTGTTTATATTATGTCTATAGAGTTCGAATTCTATATATATATATATATATACCTCGTCGGCAGTAGGTTTAGAAACAATATACATCTGTTGTAAAATGTTCCTGTTGATGGCGGGATAGAGTCGTTAAAGCAAATCAATGAAACTTCATAACTGTAATTACGGTCATAAAAGGAAATTCATAGAAACTAGTGCATTGACTCTCTTGTGGGCATTGAAACAGAATCATGCCCTTTTTTACTTATAATTCCAATGTCTCAGAAACACCTTGAATGATTTCAATGAAACTTTACACAGGTACCAACCGACATACTAAAAGGGTATTCCACCGATTACTTGTGTCGCCTGCCATTTGCTTACTTCAGCCAGTACAATCAGTTATGAGCTTGGTTAGTTTGCAGGTTAAAGTTTTATGAAAGGGGACATAACTCTGATAAAATGCATCAGAGTTACTGGACATTTGTAACAACATTCCATGAACATACGTCATCTACGTTTCATGTTGTGGTCTAGGTTAGGTTGCATGTTAAACGTTGACGAAAGGACGTTGGACACAGTAATCACTAAGTGTCTGTTGTCTGCCATGCTACGCAGGCGACTGGTAGAAACAAGTGCGGCACGGAATTCAATGAAACTTGACACATTGTCATAGATCCACAGACATAAAATGAACTGATAGAATTCTGTTAAATAAACCAGGTCTCAAAATTCGAACGTGCCTTGAACAGGTCTTGCTTGTTGTGGTAAATAGATCAACGCTTATGGTCTCTGACATCAAACCTATGTAATTGTGACATGTAACTAACGATGAAATTATGGGCATCTGGGCACTACATATTTATTTTAAAGTTCTACAGCCATGTTTTGATTCATGAACACGTTTATGTTTATTTAAATCGAAATCAATACACAACAATATATATTTACAATTCACACATTGCAATATCTGTGATAAGCGAGAATAATATTTTATTTGATGACGTAGAAAACTTTGAACAGGTAAATTAATCCACTGGTAAATGTATTTATCAATTATCTAGCAATAGTTGCGCAGCTATACAGATTAACCTCATTTCCCCGTGCAGTGACGCAGTGGTAAAAGTAGTATCTATGTCATGCATATAATACATATTTTAAATACAACTTAGTAGCGGTTTTAAATATATGTTTCTCTCCGGGACTATCTAGAAATGTTCATATGATGTTTAAGAGTTAAATTTGTTAATTGATAATAAAAAAGACTGGCCATTCATCTTTAATATATATTTACAGTAATTCATACATGTTCTGGATATTATGTTGTTCTAAAATAAACACAGTCATTAAAAATAAATAGACATAACATGAATTAATAAACATTTATTTATAAGAAAAAGTATTTGGTTTTGTTATAAGTTATACCCTTTCTTGGCACAATGTTTGAAACGGGCTCAGAATTACAATAATTTCGCTAAAACCTATATATTAAGTTATAGTCCTTAGATTTCCTTAAAACATACACTTTAAAACAAGAGGTCAATGACCTTGAAGCTCTACTGATAGATTTTGATAGCCAGATCAGCCATGGGAAACTGTGATGTGTTATGGAAATAGGACCACTTTCAGAGAAATAGTCGCCACAAGTTTTCTCTAAAAACTCTATGTAAACAAGGACGGCCAAAGCAGTCATGCTTGACATCCAATCAAAATAACTTTTGTTAAGGACCAACTACATGTCGTGGCAGTCATTTTTATAAAAGTTAATTAAACTGAATAATGGTTAGGACCAAGTGCATGTCGAACCAGTCATTTTGGTAAAGGTTCCAATTCAATATCACTTTCGTTTTTTGAGTACTCGTCACAGTCGCATTTTTAAAATCTATTTCTAGCAGTGGTGGCCATCTTGAATTTACCTACCGACCTGAATTTTAGCTAGGATCAACTAGACATCAAGAGAAACATTCCCGTGAAGTTTCATGAAATTTCACAAAGTAGGTTCAGAGGAGTAGTCACCACAAAAAAAAGTTTACGCACAGACGGACGCCGCAATACGGCATAAAAACCTAATTAATATGCTGTTCATTTAAAATTCATTGAGATAAGATGAACATGTGTGTGAAGTTTTGGGAACAGGAGTCAATACTATGACCAAGGTTAACTATAAGGTTATAGTGTGACGGACGACACGTGATCCCTTATTGTCTGTCATGATATGCAGACAAAACAATAAGTATAAAAGTCGAACAGGAAATGCAGCTTTCACAGAACACAGTAAACTCAAAACACTCAAAAAGACAAACATGAAAGACATTAAAGGTTATGAAAGGTTAATAAAGAATAAAGGAAAATGACGTCACAATAAGTTGACAATAAGGCTTCCGCCATGGAACGGTCAGTGGCAAAAAGGGCCGCTGGGGGCTTAAACCAGGTTCTAGGGTGCACCATACCTCACATTACACTACTGTTATCCGAATAAAATGGGACAGTGTAAATAACAAAATCCCCGCCATGAACTATTCTCTAACCAACAAGGCAGCATTAATAAGCAATATAAGTAAAACACAAATATGCTCGTGTATATAATTACAAAAATTAGCCTAGAAAGTCACAAAGTAGGTACTCAATGACTTGGCAGAAGCCAGAGCAACAAGAGAATAAACCATTGAGGGCACGACAAGACAATATTTCAGACAAACATCATACGTCACCGTCATTGTGGGCTTTAGGTAGACGTCATCATAGGGTCCACAGCCTGTCCGGTCATCGCCCAATTAAAGATGAAATATAGTGGCGAACTGTAAATGGGTCCATCACCAAGCATGCAATGCGTTGAAAAATAATAGGGTCATAACCTCTTTTGATAAATCTTTTAACAATTTTAACAAATATAGTATGAAAGTGATCATGAGTAGGGATCTTACGAAGTTTGTAATACACATCACCATAGAAGTCAGGTTGTGATATTTCGTGTCGCAGTAGAGTTCTTAAATTACTTTTATATTTGGAAAGAGGGTCGGGGTTACGATAATACAACTTTGCAAAGGTTTTACGAAGTTAATGGTAACTTTAGCCCTGGTGGAGTAGCTTTTTACTTATACATAGATTACGATATTAAAGTCCTAAACTCGAGTACAAGCTCTAAAACGAATGTTGAGACAGTGGACCCCATAAGAAATTGCTCTGGGAACATCCACATCTAAATCGGGATAATTAACACTATCAAAATTAAAATCATCTCTCTTGTCATACATTTTGCTTATTATTTCACAATTTTCAATAGAGAGATTTAAATCGAGAAACGAAGCGTTATTATCAGAAATATTAGCTTTGTTATGTTGAAGATCTTTAGGATATATAGTATTAACCATAGTAGACAAGAAAGGGTTTCAAAACATGAAAGTGTTGTCAGAACAATATTTCATAATTAAATAATTTGTTTGAAACGTTCAAAGTTCGTTTTACAAATGTTATACTTGAGTATACTTTATCTAAAGTTTTACCACATGCTTTACTTTTAAAATGTTTGTGTCTTATGAAAAGATGGAGGATAAGAGTAAACACAGCAGTAAACAATAATCATATTTAAACAAATGAATTTCATTTAACAATGTTTAGTCTTTATTACAAAATTATCAGAAGGAATAACTCCAGTATATTGATCAAACTGATCAGGAAATTTCGTCTCTAATTTTTAAAGCACAATAGATGGTAAGACATGCACCCAACATGCCATGTCTTCATAAGATAAACTGGCAGTATGACTTGTGACGGTTGACTATATTCAGATCAGCGTTGTTATCGATAAATACACTTTCCCGTCTATAGATCCTTCCAAGAGCTAGTACGGCTTAAGAAGAACTAACACTTGGAAACCCTGAAAGAATACAATACACAATATAATTATATATGTGTTAATTGCTTTGCATTTCTACATTAAACATTTCAACAAAGATGTTTAGCATGTGTGGAGGTGCTAGACCAACTAAATGATGTTTTTATGATATGCAACTATCGGTTAAAACATATATTTGGTGAAACTGATTTTTACCACAAATATGTAATGTTGCAAAAATGAATGAACATTTCTTACGCTCTGTAACATTAAAATAAAATGGTTGGTAGAATAGTGGTTTACGTCGTTTTCATCACATTTAAGCTATAAATGATGGTCGATTTTGTGTGGTGGATGCACACCATGTAGAGCTAACACTGTATACCTCCAGCCATCCGCAAGAATTGACAAAATAAAATGGCGATGATCATATCTATACAGGTTTAAAGTCAAGGATACTGAATTAATAAAACGAGATGATACTTTCAAGACTGATCAAAACTTCAAAATTGCCTTGTGACTCTTTAACTTGCTGACGGGTTCCTCTGGCTGGTTGGGAGCGCCACTCTTGATTCCGCCACTGTATCATAGTACTCACTGGAAGCACTGAGACGAACTGGCGTTTCTCAACAACACTTTCTTACAGTTTCTGTCTACACTTAACACAAACACACAAGTCAGTGTACTCAGGGATATCTGAATTTGATGAGTGGAAACCCTCCAGGATGTCCCTCGGAGGACTTCATAATATCCAGTATCCAACACCAGTCCTTGTTGCCTTCTCACCCTGCTCTAGACACAACTTGGGCAAATACTATTCATACATTGCTTCTATCTAGACCTGACGTATAAGAAGCATTGCATAATTTGTTTCTGCATAATATTTTAAAGCTTCTGACTCGTTTTTCAGAGCTGTATGAACTGATTTTCTCTCCTGGTTTCATTTGTTTGAATTCTAATTTGTCTAGTAAGAGCAGCCATATCAATACCATTTTGTCTGATAATCTCACTAACATCCCCGAGTACTTTTCCTAAATTAAATTTATGTTTAGCTACCTCCGATGGCAAGGGTAAAGCATATCCACCCACCACTTCTTTATTGATTCCAGCATCTAGATCACCAGTAGTTGGTTTACGAGGCTCTTCAGCAAGTAACTGGGGTAATCCCTGGTACATTTGTTTTTCTTGTACTTCCTCACCTATTGCTGCTGGAAGAGCGGCTAATTGCTGACTTATTTTCGGAAGAGAAGCTAACTGCTCGATTAGCTGTTCTGACTGACGTTTTATTTCACTAGTTTCAGGTTTTGCTTTTTTGGTTGGAGACTTAGCCGGTGTGTTTGCTTTTTTGGATGAAGGCTTAGCCGGTGGTTTTGCTTTTTAGACTGGAGGCTTAGCTGTTTTTTTGGCTGGTGGCTTAGCCGGTGTTTTTTTTGTTTTTGTTTTTTTGTTCTTTTCTTTGACTGCTTTAATATTTTCGCGTACTGTTGCACTTTGTTCTTTTATTTTTTTGCAATCTGTTATTCTGTCGCGGTATTGATTTGTCTGCCGTTGCCATTTTTAACTGATTATTGATTCCCCTTGTTTCGGCTTCCGGTGCTATGAGATAAACAATGTTTGGATGTTCTTCGGTTTTTGATAAATTTCCCGGGTTTTTAAAAGTTTTTACTTTTCTCTAAAATCTGTTATGCTTTGTTTTGCTGGTTCGGGAAGTTTTTCTGAAATCTTTTTTAAGCCGTAATACCTAACTTGGATGGCTTTAATACATTCTTTTTCTGTTGTTTGCCACGACGGATTTGCTTTATTCCACAATACACTTTAGACATATATAATAAAGTTAGATACTATTAATATTATCCAAGTATTATTATAATGGAAATTCCAAACTATGACATGAAAACAAACGATTGTAATTTCAAGCAGATATGGAACTGCATGCCTGACTGTAATTTTAGAATGTTTATTCCACGTTTTGGCAAAACAACCAGATTAGTTCACATGCTATTAAAACCTTTAGTTGACTATGACAAGATTTACTTGTTTGCTAAAAACGTGGAGCAGTCGAAGTATCAGGTCTTGTCACAAAAACTTGAAAACATAGTAAAAAAGAATAAAATCCCAGTCGAAGATATATTAGAATGTTCGTATGATGAAGTTATCCCTGTGGATACTTTAGATTAAGATAATCAGATGATAGTCATTTTTGACGATTATGTTTGTGAACGCAATCAAAACGATATTATTAATTATTTCATCCAGGGAAGACACAAAAATTGTTGTGTAATTTATTTATCTCAATCTTATTACAAAACTCCCAAAGACATTCGGTTAATCGTGAGCTGGGTATGCTTTCCAACGAACAAGATGTCAGCAAAGACCAGTATAAAAAAGCAACTAACAAGCAGTATGACTTTCTGTATCTTGATCGTCCGAGAAAGCTATCAAAGCGTAACTTCAACGGTGAAATTTAATGTAATAAATATTATATATAATGGGTATTTGTAACGATCTTGGCGAGGAAGTTACTACTGGCAGTGTTAATATTACACATTAAGGTATTGTGGTGTCTGAGTATGTAAAACAAAACATCTGGTTAATTATCTCCACAAGGGTAAAAACCGGGAAAATTTTTTAAAACGTGATCTTAACATGGATAATAATAAAATTATCAATGTTGGTAATCCAGAAAGAGCAGATGATGCAGCAACTAAACAATTTACTGTAAGAAGAGTAGCAAAGATCATACGTGATTATAATATTGATAAAATTCCAGATATGATGAAAAATTTAACAACAGGTGTTGATGATAAACTAAGCCAAATACAATCAAAATTACAAGCAAACCGTGAGAAAATGATTAAAATTCAAAACGGTTTAAAAGATGAAATAAAACTTTTGGGTGATGCTTTAAAAGAGTTAGAAAAGAAAGAAGATGAATTGGAAGAGAGTGATCTCTATAAAAATTTAGGCGAAAAAATACAAACTGGTGTTGAAAGTATTAATGAGCGAATTGAAGAAATCAATAAACAAATGGTTGATAACAATGAATTAGAAACTGCTATTGGTGATGCTTCAAAACAAATGAGAACTGCTTTTGCTACCGAAATAACTCAAATTAAAATATCAAATTAACAGATAAACACTGACGTTGCCGGCATCAGCAAATAGTTTGAAGATATCAAAAAGAAAATGGTTGGCAGCCAGACGCTGGAGACTGCTCTGAGCAAACTGGTTGACACTGATAAACTAGAAACTGCAATTGATGATGCTTCAAAGCAATTAAAAGCTGCCCAGGATGAAAGAAGCAAAGCTTTTGATGGCGAAATAGCTTCTCTTAAAGAGCATAATCAAAAGTGTGATAGTCGGCACACATCAATTCTTGGTATAATTGATGAGTTGAAAGTAACAGTAGAAAATGTAGGTCGGATTTTAATTCTTGAAGCTACAATAGGCGGAATAAGTATTATAAAATATAACGTTGGTTATGCATCGTACCCGACACGAAAACCACTTGAGAGAACCAAATATAATGGTTTTCTCGAGGCGTTTACTTTTGTAACCAATCCACTTATAAAAAGTGGGGAATATGCTACAAAATTTCCCGATAGTGGTAAACGTTTCATCGGCGCAACAATTGTAAAACCTGGGCGTTATGTAGTTGAAGCAGACCTTACATATACTATCGCGCATGCAGACATTGACGCGGAACAATTTAATTTGTTTAATATAACTTCAGTTACAAATCAGACACATGCTCGATCAAAAACAGAAAATGGTAAAAGAATACTAAAAGGAAAATTTAAAGTATATCTTTCAAAATCTCATTATTGGACCATCTCTCCAAGAATACAACGTAGCACTCAAGTTTTCAATTTTGAAGAATCAAGTTTTAAACTGTATTACACAAAGTGATTAATTGTATCTACTAATATGTATAATGGAACAAAAAATGTATTATCATCAGAAAAAGCGTCAATAATTAATAGCTCAAATACACCGAGTAATTTTGCAACCGTATTTGACAGAACATTAATATTAGGCAAGAACAAACAGTATGGCATTGGAAACGATAAGATTAATTCCATGACTTACTCATGGTATAATATTAGTGAAGATTGTAATAACAATGTGATAAGGTATCACAGTGAAACAGATAAGAAAACGATTAGTTTTGCAAATGGAAATTACAGTTATGCTGATATTGATAATTACATAAAAGAAACATTGACTGTAAACAGTGATTTAGCCGCTGACTCACCTGTCCCAATAAACATTGAATTTGATTTATCAAGTTTCAAATGTTTGGTTACCATTTATAATAATTTCATGCTTGATTTAAGAGAAACCAACTTTCACACCTTAATCGGGTTGACAAAGATGCAGTTATTAGAAAAACTAAATTTGGAACTGTAACACCAAACATAACAAATTCTATCGATACATTGTATATCCACTGTGATTTGAAAAGTAATTGTATTGGTGATGGATAATACGGGGATGTTATTTATGAAATAAGTACAGCTGACCTTACAAGGTTGTATCCTTTTAAAGATGAATCGATAAGAGTCGGGTTCTGTGAAGTAAATAAATCGATCATTAACAGTATTAATATTTACATTACATTATATATCTTCTCAAACACAATATCCTCATATTTTAGATACTTTTAAACTAAATGCTAATAATACTAATTGCTATTTACATTCAACTAGATTAAAAGTTGGAAACGGAATTTATTATCCAGATACTGAATACAGTTATGATAATATCACCAGAATATTTAGAAATGTTATGAATTATTCTTACAAACAAAATGATAAAGACACAGGAACTTTACTCAATAGAAGTAATTTTAAATATCTTTTTGGATATATTTTGATTTAAAGTGCAAAGGCAAAGAAGAAGTCAGTGTTGATCTAAAACAACTGACTTTGAGATATAAATTAACTATATCTCCAGCTGCCCCATATATAGTTCATTCTTTAGTCCTATACGAGGAAGATGTTGTTATTGATACTGTTGGAAATGAACTAGTTATTGTTTAATCTAACTTATAATATATATGACTTACCAAAAGTATTCAGTAAAATTGACAGATGGCCAGAAACGAAGTCTTGCAAAAGCATATGAAAACAAAAGTGAATTAACGCTCAGGCTAAAGAATAATCAACTAACTGGGGATTTTCCTTTGTTGTTAACGAAAACGCAAATTTAAAACATTGGCAAGGCTATAAACAGTGGACGTGGATTAGACACAAATATATCAAAATCGCAAATGAGGTCTCAGTCGAGCCCTTTTGGGAGCATTAGCTGGTTTGTTAACTAAAACAATTTTACCAACAGTTGCTAAATTTACTCAAAAGATATTAGGACCTCTGGCAACAGGAGCACTTAGTGGTCTGCCAAGTACTGGAATTGGCAAACTATTCGGAAATAGAATGGTAACTATTCCTAGTGACAAAAAAAAGCACTACTACTTGAATCAAATAATGCATTAACACTACCACAAATAAACAAGAAATAAAATCCAAAGGTTGTTGCCCTATTCAACTGACAAGGCAAAAACAACAAGACGGACTGCTTGCATCACTAGAAATTTCTTTAATTGGATCTATTGTTAGTAGCTTAACTGGAAAAGGTTTACAAGTAGGTAGAGAGGGGAAAGGACTAAGAGTCGATCGCGGAAATTGTTTACAAGTAGATTCACAAACAATACCATATAGAAGTATAGCATTCGTAAAAAAAAATGAACCTATCTCTAACTTAGATATAATGAAATGGGTCAAGCAGCTAAGTATACAAACATTCAGGGGAGTGTTTAGCAAAAACAAATTACCGACAAAACAAAAGAAACAAGAATGCGGTATTATTAATCTTGATGATCATACTGGACCTGATACAAACTGGACTTGTTACTATGATAATTATTACTTCGATCCGTTTGGTCTAAGTCCACTAAAAGACGTTTTAACTTACATATCTAATATAAAATACAACACTATTCAGTATCAAGATAAAACAAGCGTCCTTTGCGGATATTTCTGTCTGTTTTTTATTAAAAACTTGCATGTAGTATGTAACTATGATGTACTTTATAAAATGCTAAAACCTGACAATCCAAAAGAACATGAAAACATTATAAAATCATATTTTGTAAACAAAGTTTAGTCTAATTATATTATATATGAGTTATTGTATAAAAGAAAAAATGGTTACTGAAAATATTAATCCTCAGTATGTTTTAGCAGTATGTTTTAGCACAAAATGGTAGAAGAATGTTAAAAGCAACATGTGCGTCATGTGGTATTACCAAAACGCAGTTTGTTTAAAGTATAGAACGTGGAAATATTGATATTCATAAAGCTATGCTTCCTTTATTCACTTGATAGCGGATAAACGGTAAATAAGTTAGATACTGTTTGCAAAGAGCATGATTATTGTTATGACAAAAATCCTAGTAATAAATCAATGTGTGATAAAAGCATGCTGGCCGGTTTAAAAACAAGTAAGTTTAAATCACTAGGGGAAAAATTGCTAAGAATTTAATTGTTAAGCCGGTTATTAGTACTAAATACAAACTTGGTCTTGGAGCACTAAAAAACGAGAAAATGCGTTAAAATGGACTGACAAGTTAGCAGATGAACTTCATAAGCCTATACGAAAAAAGTTCACTCAACGCCGTGTGATTGTTAATGAAATTGATAAAATATGGTCTGCTGACTTGGTTGATACGCAATCGTTTTCAAAGTATAATAAAAGTACTAAATACTTGCTTATTTTTATTGATGTATTTAGTAATTTGCTTGGGTTGTGCCGGTTCCAATTAAATCTGGTTTAGAAATTACCAAAGCGTTCCAAATAATTATAAGTATGGGAAGACAATGTAAATTGCTGTGGGTTGACCTGGGAGTAGAATTTTAAACTAAAATATTCAAGCAGTTCCTTGTTGATAATAATATTAAAATGTATCACATGTTTAAATTTGGAAAAGCCGTAGTAATTGAACGATTTAACAGAACATTAAAAGAGAGAATGTGGAAATAATGTACAGCAAACAATACAAATACATATTTAGACGTGCTACAGGTGATGGTTGATAAGTATAATAATACAAAACATCGGAGTATTAACATGACACCGACTGAAGCAAGTGATGAAAATAATAAAGGAATGGTGTATTTCAACGTGTATGGTACAATGAGAAGTAATCAAATTAAGCCAATGTTAAAAATAGGGGATAAAGCTAGAATCAGCAAATATAAAAGAACGTTTGAGAAAGGTTATACTTCAAATTGGACTGAAGAAATATTTGTTGTTGATAAAATTTAATATACAAAATCCTGTGAAATACAAAATAAAAGATTTAAACAACCAAAACATTGATGGAAGCTTTTATCAATTAGAAATGATAAAAGCAAAGCAAGAAATATTCAGGATTGAAAATGTAATACGACTGATTACAAAAAGAAACAAGCATTGATTAAATAGAAGGGTTACACTAAGGATTTCAATAGTTGGGTCCCATTTAAGGATATTGAAAATATTAAATAAGAACTTAAAAATAAATTATGTAAAGTAATATTATATATGGCACAAGAAAGATTAGAAAAGGTTTGCAAGAAACTTAACAAGTTAAAAGATAATTATAGAAGAAAATTGATAAAAGGTAAACAACTCCAAGTAGAATATAAAGTAGTTCCTTATGATTTTATGGACACCAAAAAAAGAAAAGTTAACAAGCAAAGACGATTGCTGGTTGAAATGGATATTATGAACGTGAGCTGAATAAAAACAGGAAAGAGCTTCTTGAACTAAAATACAAAATAGCAAAGTGTAGGGAAATAAAATACATCATGGTAAAAAACGATATGTGCAGCGATGATAAAGACTACTGTTCGGTTCCGTTGACTTTGCTTAATCAATTGCAAATGTTTTAGTTTAATCGCATGAGTAAAAAAAGTATGTTATTAAAATGATAAACTGGAATGATAAGTAGTATAGATACTGAGGGTTCAGCGATAGTTTCCTAGAGCGGGTTTGCTCAAGTAATTAATAATATGTGTCAGGGCTTTTGGCCCAAGTATGCTATCATTTAGTTTTTTTTGTAAATGATGGTGTACATGAGTTAACAGCCATGGCCGACACACGCTGTGGAAAAATTGCGCTGGTACCCCGAGTATCTATACTACTTATATTAAGTAAATTTTTGATTATTTATTTTTATTAATAATTTAATAATTTAACTTTTCAAATCTAAAAGTATACTCCTCTGAAAATACAAAGCATATCAAACAATGTCAGAGTTTCCACCTTAGAGGTGTGCCCAGGTTGGGCTGGGTGTGTGTGCTTGGGGGGGGGGGGGGGGGGGGAGGGGGGTTGAGGTGAGTGTGGGTGTGTAAATAGAGGTAAATTGGGTCAAATATCTTTTTTTTCTTTCTCAAAAAAATGTAATGATTTTGGGAATATCAGTATAATTTGCTACAGGGTCAACATGAAACTCTTATAGGGGTCAAAAGTTGAAATCACAAATAAGAAAAGCATAGCTAGTACTATTTCTGATCTCAGTATCAAAGAACGATCAAAACAATTAAATGTAAAATGGATGCATGGTCAGAGGGAATTGATCTGTGTGAAGAAAACTTGGTATTTGCAATGGCGCGCCGTCGAAACCGCTCTACTTATTTTAGAAATAGTTGATCGAGAAGCCTCCATGTTACGGCGAATTTAGTTTTGACACAACATCAACATTAAATCATTTTACATGATTATCGAACGTGGCCTTGATATTATGCTCATAAGCATTAACCCCAAATCCCAATAAGAAGGGATTTTAAATGTTAATGTTATTGAGCGGAAACGATAAACGTCTTCAATTAAAAAAAAAACATACGAGGGTAATTTCTTCGCCCTGAGATATTATGCCCATAAACACTGACCCCCAAATTTCATCAATATTGAATATTAGATGTTAAAGTAATTGAGCAGAACCAATTACACAAATCCAAGGACCGTAACTCTGACAGTATGGCTGTGATATGGTTGGTTACATGTACATAACTTAGACTAGACATTATGGCCATACATATTGTCCAAATGTTTCATTAAGAGTGAATTATAAATAGTAAAAGTTAATGACAGGAAACTGCGAAAATCATTCATTTTTAACAAATTAAAGGGCTAAAATGCAAACTGGATATTTATCAAATTTGGCTCAGATATTATGCCTATAAACATTAACCCTAAGTTTCATCAAGATTGGATTTTAAATGTTAAAGTCATTGAATGGCAACCGAAAACATCTTCAATTTAAAAACAAATATCAAGGGCCATAATGTGGTCTGGCTTGTTATCGAACTTCGCCTTGATATTATGACCGTACACATTAATCCTAGATGTTAAAGTTAATGAGCAACAACCGCACAATTCTTCAATTTTCAAAGATATTATGGCCATAAACATTGTCCTAATGTTTCATCAAGGTTGGATTTTAGATGTTAAAGTTACTGAGCGGAAACCGCAAAACTCTTCAATTTCAAAACTATAAGGGCTATTTATGCGGGATTATATGTGCGATCTGGCGGATTATCGAACTCAGTGGAAACACACCATTTCTTTGTAATCGGGTGTAGAGGGAGTGTTTTATAAATGACTGCAATATTCTGATATTGTCTATGTTCCGAGCATTTTCTTTTTAACTACATTGGTTCGGATTTACAAAACTTATAGAGAAAATGCTAAATGAATCCAGCTGAAAAGTCTCAATTTCCTGTGCACTTTATCGAAAACGGGCACGTGCTTAATATTTGATTTCCGACTGAGCCTTCGGCATTATTGTTACAGAGAAGACGATTTCATTACAACATTTGCTCGCTTAGTGTCATTAGTTGGCTTTAATTTAAAAAGAATGATTATATAAACACATGCGTTGCAAATACAAAGCTATCTGTGACAACAACTACGGTCTTAAAAGCTAGTTTTATCAAGAAATTAGCTCTTCAAAAACAATATTTACAGTAGTTGTAAGCTGCGCTAATTAATCAAGTATAACACATTAACACTAAGCAAATCAACATTATTATTTTGGCAACTGCATCATGTAACAATATCCATTGTATGCTTCCGTAAATGCATTATTGATTTCAATTCACGTAATCCATCATGTAGTCAATCGTAATTATATTTTTATTTTTGTTATTCTTTTTTAATTATTGATTTCCTTTTTCTTTTTTCTTTTTTTTTCTAGTGTTGTTTTTGTTTTACTGCTCCAGAGACAAGTTTATTTGTGACATATTGATTTTTAAATGTCAAGTTGACATCCAGTTATATTATGTAAACAACCCATTTTTCAAGTGTGCCCTTGATCACAAAAGATTTGTATTGAGGTATTCAGTTACAAAACTATGATTCATATCAGTTCATGCCGTACCTACGAAACATATAAAGTTATTTGAAAATAGATGGTTTATTAAAATGCTAATATATTAGATATGTTATTTGAAATGCAGATAATGTTAATCACGAATATTTGTGTATGTAAAGATTTAGCAATGGTAGATTATTATTATTTAAATCAATGCAAATGTGAGAAATACCCGGTGTGTCGTCTAGTTGATCATTATTAGCATATATTACCCAGAGATAAATGAAATCTCCCTACGCTACTGTGCATGTATAACTTTGATATTATGCTTGCAGTAGACATATCTTCTTAAAGAACACACGGCAATTTAATGTGTTTAAAATTCCTGGCGCCCTGTTAGTTTTCTACATAAGTTGGATATTTGCAATTATTAATATTAAGTATTAGAATAATTCAAAGGACAATGCGTTTTACAAATAAGTATTACTAACTGCTGCATATATTACACCAATGTTATTTTAACCCTTTTGCTGTCACAGTCGAAAACGTTGGTTTTACGACCAGTTTAGGCCCAGATCAACGTGTACGCTATGTGCAGGCTGATCAGGGTTTACATTGTTCTCCACTCAGTAAGAATGTGTTCCATAACACATATATGAAATATTACCGGAAGGTTTGAATTCAAATTTTAGCAGACAACATTTGAAATATGGCGACAAAAGGGTTAAATATATGGTAAATAACCAGCAAAACCTTTATTAATTACATGTATATACAAGCAGGTTTAAAGTTAAAACGATACTGGAATATTGAACCAAAGTGCTAACAGATTGATAATAACTGCAAGATTGCCGAGTGTCCCTTTAATAAAAGTCCTTGTTCATGTAAAATGTTCGTGCATTGTGTTTGCAATGCTGTTGCAGCTGCCACAGTCCTCGTCGCAGAACCTGGGATATTTTCTACTTATATAATGTTCAGCCGCTTAAGCTAAAGCAGCTGATATAAATTATATCACAGGTCCTCGTCGCAGAACCTGGCATATTTTCTACTTATATAATGTTCAGCCGCTAAAGCTAAAGCTAAAGCAGCTGATATAAATTAGCTCCATTACTACATACATGTACTATATTGTATTGAGAAGCCCTACTGATGTACTGGAATACTGCTAACACATCTGTCACTGTCCAGGTTGTTGACTTCACGTTTTGCTGCAAATCGTTTGTTTAATCTGCTTCTTGTTACCTTGTTATAATGCAAAAACTAAGACTATGCACATACATGTATGCTGCTAAAACTGCGGTTGTTGTTGCTGCTGCTGCTGCTGCTGCTACTGTTGCTATGTGCTGTGTTGTAACTATGTCGCTGAAGTTGCTGCTATTATGCTGAAATACTACTTGTACTCAACATGTTGAATGTACTGTATGTTTATTGTGGAGCACAGACACTTGTATTCATTTTCATTGTTAATGTACAGCATTGATGTATAACCACAAAATGAAAAAGCTATTAATGGATACAATTTGTTCAGAAATTAGTTGTAACAAAAGGAAATATATATATATCAAATTAAACGTCAAGCTTGAAAGGCTTGAAAGAAAGCAAATGAATGAGATAATTGACAGTATATTATTTGAATGAAGGCTATCGAGTTAACGATTTAGACAATGTATAGACAACTAAGATGGCGTGTTAAATAACTTACGGTGTAGTTAATGCCCCTTCTTTATTAAGTGTTCGCAAATTTGTTGGATATGCAATCATGATTAGTTTGTTAAACACTATTACACATTCGTTGTATTATGTAGTCCGTTTCTCCGAGTCGGATATAAATATCCAGAATTGTAACAATATGCATGATATGTAAACACATATAAACGTTAGGCATTTTTTCCTTCGATGCCATGAACTAAACCTGGCATAAGACTTAATAATTGTATGCGTTCAAGATAACCATGTTAAACAGATACTTCCATCATAATGTTGTTGACGTGTGTTTGTGTCTGTAATTTAGATGGATATGTTATCAGTTGTAATACTAGACTGAACGTATTTGGAATATGTGTAACTGTGAACTAAGTATTAAAGGAAACACACGTAACTTGCTGAAAATCACTGAAAGCTGCATACTTTATATTGTAATCCTTTTATAAGGCGTGTCTTAGTAAGTATATTCATGTTCATCAGGTCATTGCGAAATCGGGTATTTAAGAGAACAACTTTAAATGAAAAAGAACAGCACCCAAATGCTTTCCATTTTAAGTGTGCATGAGCCGGTTTAGCTTAGTGAATAGCACGATTTATTTGAACATGAGAAAAATGGTCCTATATAAATCACAGCACCTAAGCGTAATGGCACCGTAGATTCGCACAGTATCACAAACAAAGAGCAAATTAACTATTCAACAGAAAGAGTGGCGAAGACAGGGTTACCGACTTGATCGTAGATCGCGGGTACGAACCTCATCGTCCGCACTGAGTTTCCATTTTGTGTCCTTTGGTCAAAACTATGTATTGAAACTAAGCTCGTGTTTTGGTTTCTTGGGAAGGAGTATAAACCGGGCGACACCTAGCATCGGACCATATTCTCTGATCAAGACAACAAAGTATATGAGCCTTTTGGTAATAGCGAGCTCATCCAGTTGGCAGGTTACCAGACTTCATCGTTAATATGACGTCATTAGTAGGTAACCAACTGTTGGTGATTATTGCGGCCGATTATTGCCAGCTGGATAAAGAAAGTCAAGGTAACAGTAGATCTACCTAAACTTTAAAAGCTACTGCAGTAACGATAATCTTAAATACTATGATTAAATGAAAACGCATCGCACTTTAGTGATATATATATATATCTAGTTAGTCTGTACCGTAAAGACGGTGGGTGGGGAAATTTTAACCACTGGCACTGCTGAGTGCTGTGCCAAGTTTCCAAGAGACAAGAGTTAGGAAATACAGTAAAGACGGTGGGTGGGGAAATTTTAATCACTGGCACTGCTGTGCCAAGTTTCCAAGAGACAAGAGTTAGGAAATATACGTGTACTCTTGTGAAAATGAGCATATACGCAAATATCATACACAGCTAAACGCATATCAACTGGAATTATTTTATTGTTAAAATAAAATGCCATAAGAAACAAGACAGGAAAGAATACATACTTAAGTCGAAGTGTTAATTGCCAACTATGCCTTATGGCGAGCTTTTCAAAAGAAGATTAAGTCTTCGTCGGACGTCATTATATCAATCGGATCCAATGAAAATTACAAGTTGCAGAAGAAGAGTTGAGTTGGTGCAGACAGGTGGGTGAAGAAATCCATCGTTGATTATCTATAGTAGTTTAAGTCGTAGAAGATTAAAGTTGATCCCAGTAGATTGTTGTTTCGACAAATGGGATGACTGCAAAGATGGTAAGTAGGTCAATCCCATTTCCGGCTCGAAAGATGTTTAGAAGCTCTCCGACCAGTCAGGGCACAGTAGATTTGAAGCCTGTCTAGTAGGTCAATCCGCGTGCACATGAAATTCTGCGCTGACACCGCTAAGCAGGTCAATCCTGTTGGTTTGAAAGTCCCATGATGTTTATGTCTGTATCCATGGTGGTTAAACGTCTCAGTAGAATCCAACAAACGGCCCTCAGAAGGGCCACGGTACCACCCTAGTGTAGGGTGTATACCTAATCAGAACGTGTTGTATCTGTACTCATGACTGCCTGAGTACTACACTTTCAACGTTCAGCTCGATGGGATTAGCTTGTACCGAAAGCCCACCGGGCCCGACGTTGAGGGTGGAAGATGGTGGTAGTCACGTTCTAACAACACTTTCAACTTTCGGCCCAATGGTTCGATGTGTAACGACCAGAGGACCCGAAGTTGATGGTTGACGTTGATGGTAGTTCCCTGCAGGACGCGTCAACATCGCTTGAAGAGCTGTAGGTATAGTCGGTAAGTAAGTGAAAAAGCTGACCAGGCCTCAATCCGTTGTAGACGGACACGTCCTGCTGGTTCGGTGGTCTGAACTGGTATTGCACATACTTTAAAGCTACAGAGTCCCTATATCAATCGATTTCTTCTTTGTAGGTATGTCTTTATTTGTAACTTCATGTCGAAATCGGATATTTAAGCGAGCAAATATAGCGCAGGAAATCATTTACTGTACATATATCGACCAGTGCACATCGTACCTATACACAGGTAACAGTAATTTTTACAGAAAAAAAAAGTTATCTTCTTTCGGGGCTCGAACACAGGACCTTCTGATTTCAAGTCCTGTGCTCTATCCACTGAAGTACAACGCTCCTTGAGAAAATAGTAGACTAATACCATTTATTATGAGGCAAAATAACTGAACATATTTGAACGCAACTAAAGATGGATCATTAACTATGCAGTCCATATTGTTGCATGTGTAAATTAACATTGCCTGGTGTAATACTGTATCTTATCAATATGAAACTAATAATTCGCCTCAAATCAACCATATCTCGACTTGTTATTTAGAGCTTGATGAGTTTGTGTGTGCACTCTTGTTATTACGTAATGCCTATTTAGTGTTAAAAATGCTAAATAGCAGTGGTCTAGAGGTTCAGCATACATCTTTCAAATCTTACAAGTGCAAGGCTGTGGTTCAAGTTCCGGGCAACTATTTGTTTATCACATATATTCTGGAGCCGTATATTTATCGATGTTACCTGTACGGAGGCTAAACAAAAATGTGAAATTTTATGTATCAATTTCTCCTTATATACTGACTTTTGGGGTATTCGTCGATTTGAAACTACTTCACACGTGACTCATTCATATTCATGAGTTATTACCAGTTAAAATAGGGACTGTACAGCTTTAACAGAATTTTTCTCAGTTCAAGGCCTGAAACAATACTTCATATTGACTAACCGTGGTCTAAAAATACACTGATTAGTGATGGGCAGTCGGTTGAAATTTACCAGCGATCATCAATTACAATCGGTTGGATGTAACCGATCAATAATCGGTTAGTTAATATGAAACATAACATGTGTATGTTAATCTGAGTTTGAGGCCTTGAACTTAGAATTATTACTGATTAATCAGGTATTTTTTCCTGTCTTGTGTCTTATACCATTGCCATTTCAACAGAAAAATAATTATACTTGATATAAATTTGTTTATTTGTTCATTTTCACAAGTGTGGTCTCATGGAAAATCATGTTTATTTCTATTTTGAACATTAAGTGCATTTTTACATGCAACCGATGATCGATTATAGACTTTCATAATCAATCATCATAATCGGATGCCTAAGTAACTGATGATCGATTCGGTTACAATCGAATAATCCGTACATCACTAACACTGATGATATGTTATCTTTCTGGCACGGTTTATGATTTTATTATTTATCATACCTCCCAAGGCACATTATTGTTGATAACATAAGAACAGGTTTATAACATAAACAGTATATTTAAGAATTGATTCACTAATTTTCAGTATTCCTGGGGTTTTAACGACGGCAGTGGTTGGCAATTTTACCATAAAATGCAAAGTGAATGGAAAATTTACTATAAAGCTATTTAATGGTAAAGTTGCCACTCACTACCACCGTTCAAATCCCAATATTTTACATTTCTATTGCATTGACGTTAAATGAAACATGTTTATTTGTTGCATGTAAATTCCCAGTGAAAAAAACGTTTACATTTTGGGCAGGGCTAAAACAAACAAGGTGTATTTTATTCGTTTGAATAACTTGTTTTGGTTGTATAACATAACCGTATACGTGTCTTGACGTTCTCATGCTAACTGTCGTCAGTTGCTATAAAAAAGTGTGCAAGGTTGGCAACGTCACTGTTACCAACAGTATGTAGAACAGGTTTAAAACAATAATTTTAGCACAATTACATATAAATTTACATGAGTAAAGTCTGAATAACATACAGAACAAACAAAATGTACATAAAAGGATTGAATTCAACATTTCAATATTTTTACGGGGTATGAAAAACATGTAGCTAGTTTAAAGTTAGTGAGAAGTGCCTCGGACTTCACACACTTTAAACTAGCCTAAATGTTTTACTTAGCCTGTCGAAAGTTTGAAATACTAAATTAAATCCTTAAAAAATGATGACATTCGCAAATCAATTCTTCAATGGATTCATCTAGTCTTTCATATGCCTGACTCCAGTACATGCTTGTTAACATCCCTCTGCCAGGATTTTTTTTCCTTTTTGCAGTGTTAAACAGTAGCTTCTTGAACAGATATTGTTTAATGGCTTATTAACACATTATCTAACGTTATTTAGAGCCGCCCGAGGCAGAGGAGAAGGATATATAGGAATCATAAAACCTTCAATACACAGGTCTGCCCACTTTATGTCTGTTGCATCCTTGGCCGGGACAGTAAAGAAGCTACGTCTATAACTTTTTCGCCTCTCACAGCTACGAGTTTGAATCCCATACATGCCAAATCTCCCGCATTGTCCGGTAGACTAACGGATTTGCCTTTGATTTACCGATCACACGGAAGCCGTTTAAAACCTCCCGGAAATCGGTTAATTGCCTGTAATTTGCGGTAATTTGCAATACACAGCATGTGATTAGCCCATGTCAAACAGCTGTTGCGTGTATAATCGATCAGGACGGGGTTATGATCGTGCAACCAACCAATGAAATTGCATCTAGCGACATGCGGCACACGACAAGATTTATTGAAATATGGCCGGTTATACTGTGAAGGATTTTGCCGAAATCAGCACTTTTTGATCGATGCATTCGGTAAAAATGTCTATTAAAAAGGTTTTATCCTCCACAATATTACAACTAAACCAGTCTTTCGATAATTGCAATACATTTTAATGATAACAAACACCAGTTTTTCCCCATTTAATTTGCCAATTTTACGTCGTTTTGTGAAGAAATTGTGTACCTCAACACTGGTTATTACGTTTCCGGGTTTCAGAGGACAGGTTTATAACGCGGCTCTCAAAACAATGAAAATCGGTGTAAAAACCAGGCATAAAAAAAATGAGGGCGGACGGGGATGATAATCTAGCAATTAATTCATTATGGCATAATGCATATACCGGTACTGTTATTTATTTTCATCTATTGTATATATTATATAGATAATGAAATACAAAATAAAATAAGCAATTGTATTCATTATTTGAAAAAATGCGATGGTTCCATGGCGTTACGTAAATCTCCCTGACTTGGAAGTCCAATCTCCCTGATGTGATGCTGGAAAATTTGGCATCTATGGAAGCCCACTGTGAGCTTGACTTGTCAAGTGAGAAAGTGTCGCTTATCACAGATGGCTGGAGGTAAAAAGTACTGGTTCTACTCAAGAAAAATAAATTGGCCTGCCTCTAAACAAAAAAATTAGACCATCATAAATTTTATATAGCCTAACATGTGCTAAAATGGCGTAAACATAACACACCATTCAAACAGTTAAACTGTTTACATGTATGTCAACATCAAAAATACAAAGTTAAGAAATTAAACGTCTTCTGCATGGGCACATTGAAACACCCAGGGGTGCAAGTAAGATCTCTAGGAGAAGAACATAAGTATTTTACTTTCGTTCTAATCCTTTTTCTGCTATTGTGTACAGATTCAATGCTGTTATAATAATGAGAAATAAAATATGTTTAAACCAAGTAAGATCTCTGGGTTATAAGTCCACCACCATGCTGTGTCACAATCGTTTAAAAAATTAAGACGTTTTAAGACAAATGCTATCAGTCGCGGTTACTGAATCAATTATATACATTGTTTTTAGCTCTACTAGCCAGGAGGGCTTATGCGATCACTTTTCGTCTGTCTGTCCGTCAGCAATTTTATAAAATCAACATCTCCTCTGAAACCGCTTGAAGGATTTTGATGAAATTTCATCACAATGTTACTTGGGAGGGCCCCTCGCAAGTCATCCAAGATGGCCACCATGGTTAAAACTATGTCAAATTTAAGGAAATTTCAAACGACATCTCCTCGAAACCACTTATTCCATTCTACTGAAATATCATATACATGTTCCTTGGGTTTGCCTCTATCAAGTTTTTGTTTTTCGTTATCGTCGAATAATCAAAATTTACAGTTATATCGGAAAAGGTTAAAAATGACATCTTCTCTGAAACCGCTTGAAAGATTTTGATGAAACTTAATCACAATAGTATATGGGGTAGTCCCTCTCAGATTTGTGTTTTTCGCAGCCGCCAGTCATCCAAGATGGCCGCCATGGCTAAAACTAGATAAAATGTAAGGAAATTTCAAACGACATCTCCTCCAAAACCACTTATTCCATTCTTGTGAAATATCATATACATGTTCCTTGGGTTAGCCTCTATCAAGTTTGTGTTTTTCGTTATCGTCAATTAAACAAAATGGCTGCCACGGCGACCCAAAGTTTACATAGAGTTATATAAGAAAAGGTTTAAATTTACATCTTCTCTGAAACCGCTTGAAGGATTTTGATGAAACTTAATCACAATAATATTTGGGATAGTCCCTCTCAGATTTGTGTTTTTCGCGGCCGCCAGTCATCCAAGATGGCCGCCATGGCTAAAACTAGATCAAATTTAAGGAAACTTCAAACAACATCTTTTGCAAAACCACTTATTCCATTCTTGTGAAATATCATATACATGTTCCTTGGGTTAACCTCTATCAAGTTTATGTTTTTCGTTATCGTCAAGTAATCAAAATGGCCTCCACGGCGACCCAAAGTTTACATAGAGTTATATAGGAAAAGGTTGAAAATTACATCTTCTCTGAAACCGCCTGAAAGATTCTGATGAAACTTAAGCACAATGATATTTGGGATAGTTCCTCTCAGATTTATGTTTGTCACGGCCGCCAGTCATCCAAGATGGCCGCCATAGCTAAAACTAGGTCAAATTTAAGTAAATTTCAAACGACATCTCCTCCAAAACCACTTATTCCATTCTTGTGAAATATCATATACATGTTCCTTGGGTTAGCCTCTATCAAGTTTGTGTTTTTCGTTATCGTCAATTAATCAAAATGGCTGCCACGGCGACCCAAAGTTTACATAGAGTTATATAAGAAAAGGTTTAAATTTACATCTTCTCTGAAACCGCTTGAAGGATTTTGATGAAACTTAATCACAATAATATTTGGGATAGTCCCTCTCAGATTTGTGTTTTTCGCGGCCGCCAGTCATCCAAGATGGCCGCCATGGCTAAAACTAGATCAAATTTAAGGAAACTTCAAACAACATCTTTTGCAAAACCACTTATTCCATTCTTGTGAAATATCATATACATGTTCCTTGGGTTAACCTCTATCAAGTTTGTGTTTTTCGTTATCGTCAAATAATCAAAATGGCCTCCACGGCGACCCAAAGTTTACATAGAGTTATATAGGAAAAGGTTAAAAATTACATCTTCTCTGAAACCGTCTGAAGGATTTTGATGAAACTTAAGCACAATGATATTTGGGATAGTTCCTCTCAGATTTATGTTTTTCACGGCCGCCAGTCATCGAAGATGGCCGCCATAGCTTAAACTAGGTCAAATTTATGTAAATTTCAAACGACATCTCCTCCAAAACCACTTATTCCATTCTTGTGAAATATCATATACATGTTCGTTGGATTAGCCTCTGTCAAGTTTGTGTTTTTCGTTATCGTCAAATAATCAAAATGGCTGCCACGGCCACCCAAAGCTTACATAGAGTTATATAAGAAAAGGTTTAAATATACATCTTCTCTGAAACCGCTTGAAAGATTTTGATGAAACTTAAGCATACTGATATTTGGGATAGTCTCTTTCAGATTTATGTTTTTTCGCGGCCGCCATGGCTAAAACTAGGTCAAGTTCAAGTAAATTTGAAACGACATCTCCTAAGAAACCACTTATTTCATTCTTCTGAAATGTCATATACATGTTCCTTGGGTTGGCCTCTATTAAGTTTATGTTTTTCGTTATCGTCGAATAATCAAAATGGCTGCCGCGGTGACCCAAAGATGGCCGCCACGGCTAAAACTAGGTCAAATTTCAAACGACATCTCCGAAACCACTTATTCCATTCTTGTGAAATATCATATACATGTTCCTTGGGTTAGCCTCTATTAATTTTTTGTTTTTCGTTATCGTCAAATAATCGAAATGGCCGCTACTGTGACCAAAAGTTTACATAGAGATATTTAGGAAAACGTTAAAAATGACATCTTCTCTGAAACTGCTTGAAGGATTTTGATGAAACTTAATCACAATGATCTTTGGGTTAGTCCCCCTCAGATTTGCATTTTTTGGGCCTCCAGTCGTCCATAATGGCCACCATGGCTAAACTTAGGTCAAATTTAAGGACATTTATCAAACAACATATTACCACTTATTCCATTCTAGTTAATTATCATATGCATGTTCCTGTTGTTGGCCTCTATCAAGTTTGTGTTTTTCGTTGTCGTCAAATATTCATAATGGCCGCCACGATAACCCAAAGTTTACATAGAGTTTAATATAGGAAACATGTTTCTTGGGTTGGCCTCTATCATGTTTATGTTTTTGAATCACATCATTCAAGTAGAGCATTTCTGCCTTAATAAAGCTGCATGTCTAGATGTCCTGAATGTTCAAGAATGTCCAAGAAAAGAATATAGTATACATCAGTCTTCCATTGTTTGTGGTTGTTTATGACTGCGTTCTGCTTTATGTAGAACTCAGCATTAATAACTTGCAACGGATGGCTTGAAAATCAACTTACAACCAAACTAAAAAGGACTGGATGTACCATTAATGAGGCGCCGTTATCTGTGGTTGATGGATACAAGAGTTTAAATAAGTGATGTACCAAGCAATCAGTTGTGGCCAACGATCAGTTATTTGTAGCATGGCAGAGTTCCAGGATTATTTTGTATTCTTCACCTCTCAATTAGGTGCCTCTAATAAACATAAGGTGCTGATGATTGTTTTTATTTGCATTCCAGTGTTTTTTAAGGAGTTGAGCTCGCTATGAGGCAGTGCCTTATTCATATTAAGAGTATTGCATGGTTCCCGGGTTATGTTTTGTTTTCCCAGCTTATTGTTATAATTACATATATGTATTATTGTTTATGATTATGATTTACATATGTAATCTTAAGATCACGGCAGTCGATGTAATATACCTTTAATGTATATGATTCGCTTTAAAGTAGTTCTGTCTGACTAGGTAATTTAGTTGTGTATCTCACTTACGCACGTGCAAAGTGAAAACAGACTGTATAGCGTGGTGCTATTTAAATAATTTATGAGAGTGTCTCTTTAATAAATTGTAGCATGGTCGCTGGAAATTATTTTGTTATAGCACAGGTGTAAATCGTTTAATTGAAATAACACCTGTCAGAATAAATGGTGCACTACATCTACCAGTTATTGGAAGTTAGAGTATGGCAGGGAGCTTGAATGGATATGCTACAAAACAAATATAGTATGGTTTCATCTCGTTGAGTAGTTCACGCTCATCTCGATGTTTAAATTAACCAACTCAATGAGACCATACTCTATATATTACTTAAAGTTAGATGAGTTAAACTGAACCTGTCCATACAGGTTTCAACCGGTTCTCAGAGGGCGCTGTATACTCGTGTGCACGTTCAAATCGCGTATACGTCGACGTGTACCGAGCAGAAATCTGTTCTGCAATTCGAATCCGACTGGCAAACAGTATAGTCGCATTGCATATTGTTGTCGATTGATTTGAAATGAATTGTATAATAATACGTTAAGTGTGTGCATATCGCTACGTGTACCTATATTGTGTTTATTTGTTATTCATGTCATAAAGTATAGGTATATACATTATTATAATAGTGGTTAATAAATAAGTGACTGAATGAAATGATTTGATGTGTTCATGACCCGTTAAACACCACATTCACAGGCTTATATTTAATATTGTACAAATAACATGAATAATGCACAGGAAGCTATCCGTAGATAGACGTGTGATACAAAACAAGGAGATAATTGAAGAATCGTCTAAGGGTATCCGGTGAAGATCGAAAATTCCAACACGTTTTATAATTGTTTTTATCGGAACCGAGGTTCCGATTAAAACAGTTATGCCGAGTGTTAGAATTTCCCTATTTGAACCGGATACCAATGATTGATTCGTTTTCACGCATGTCATTTACATTCTGCGCATTGATGTCGTCAACTACTAATGTTTTCCATATTTATTTACACAATGACGTTTGCAACTGGCATTGTTGATAAGGGCGCGCGACTTTAATCTTCCCCATGTGTAAGATCAGACTTTCCACCACCCACGTTAAATGAGGATAACCACTATACAAGACATTACGGTATATGATTTTTTTATATTTTTTAAGAATTGTTCGTGCACACCTTTGTTAATTGAGCTATTACTGAGTCATTATTCGATCCATTTTTGAGAAACGAACATATGGTCAGTAGTCCCGATCATCGCTTCGTGACCGAATTCTAGAGCGTTCGCCTCGCAGGCGGTAGATCATGCGCGGGCGGTAGATCATGGGTTCAGTCCTAAACTTGAATACTAAATACTTCATGTAGCCCCCTTGCATGACGTTTAGATTAGAAAGGGCTGTTCTATGACTGGTCGGCCTGTTGTCAGTAAAGTGTGACTGGGTGTGGTATCATGTTATGTGTTTACGGCGAGCATTGAGCTTACTGCTACAAGTAGATATGACTGAACGAGTGTTAAAAGCCACGTTAAACTCCACACATGCATTTGAGGAATTGGCATGTAATGCATATGTTAAAGGTCATTATTGTCTTTAGTAGTTAATCTCTGTTAATGCATGTGTATTGTAGAAGAATATATCTAAAGCAATTAAACAGCTGTATTGTTGTAATGGATGTATGTTTACATGTTGAAAGGCATTTTAACCGTTTTCCACAAACGTATTCGGCTTACCTCGGTGTAATTTAAATCATCCTTTTTTGAAATAATCACACTTGTACATTTAATTTCAATGTACATTTGATCTTACCGTACCTAATAGTTGAATTACATCTTACGTCCAAACGATTCTACACCGTTTTATTGCCGAGTTGTCATCGGTGACGTGTTGTCTTTATTTAAATCATTTATTCAAGGTGTTACCATTGGGCTGAACCATGTGTTTTTATCCCAGAATCATCACTTGTAAAAACATTACTACATGCCATTAAGATGAATCAAGTATCATTTCACCTATTATATTTTTATTTAAGTTTCTATGGAGACGATCTAACAGAAGAATTGGTGCCAATACAAGCACACGAGAAAATTCGCATAACAAATAATGTGCTTCAGTTTCATGTGAAATGTTCGCATGAATTGGCCAGGACACATACTATGTTCGGTTGAATATATTTGTGAAAATATTTTGAAAGGAAAACACGATGAATCGGTGAATATCGTGCGTTAAGTCATCAATATTAATTCCTGCTAGCAGTTGTACATATTATTAAATGCAAGTATAAGTCATTGTCAATTCACTGTTGAAATATTGCCGTGATACACTAAGGTACGGAAATAGCTGATATTATATCAGGTGTACGTGTTCATATTCCTATTACGTCCTATTGTTTTAGATATCCGCACAGGTTTATTTATCATGTATGTATAGAAAGCCGTTTGGGACCCCCGCTAAATGCATATAGAACATATAGTAAGTGGCGGGGTGTCGGAAAATCCTGACACTCCGCTAGTCCGCTACATAGGAAAATCCCGACACTCCGCTAGTCCGCTACATAGCCTTCGCTACCTGGCGGGAAAAAAAACCGCCACTCCGCCACATAGCATTCGCTACCTGGCGGAAAAAAATCCCGACAGTCTGCACGCCGACACTCCGCTACATAGCCTAAAATTCGCTACCTAGCGGGGAATCGGGAAATCCCGACACTCTGCTAGTCCGCTACATAGCATTTGCTAACATGCGGAAAACAAATCCCGAGGCACCGCTACATAGCATTCGCTACCTGGCGGAAAACAAATCCCGACAGTCTGCAGTCCCAATACTTCGCTACTCCAAAACATTGCATTCTACATAGAATAGAATTACAAGATTATATAGTAAGTAGCGGACCATCGGAAAATCCCGAAACTCCGCTACATAGCATTCGCTACCCGATAGGCCGACACTCCGGTACACAGACATCAATACTCTATACGCTACCTGTCGGGGAAAATCCCGACACTCCGCCACATAGCATATGTATCGGAGCCAATACAAAACGTCGGGTTTCCAATGACAACCCGCCAGATAGATACTAACATCAGTTAGCTCCATACTGTATACAGGGTAAACAAATCTATGAAAGTTAGCAAGCACCGAGACAAATAATTTGTCAATCGTGTGAACAGGTGGAACATGTCGTGTCTCGATGTCCACTTAAAATAGAAAATGAGGTCAGAAGCATGGATGTGCTGAGTGTAAATGTGTCTGGTAGAGTGTCCTTTAAGTCGGAATCCGAACACAACCCACATGGACATGAAACTTTAAATAAGGATTTGTTTGTAGCTATACCAGGGTTGGTAATTTGTGATTTTCAAGAAAACCAGACAGTTAGGTTAATCAATGTTAACTCATAGGGAGACCAAACTGAAAGTACAATGCATGCAGAGCAGTTAAATATAAGCGATATTATAGGGAACATTGACAGTTCTCTGGTAGAATGCATTGTCGAGGGAGTTGACCTCATTGATTTTAATACCATTTGTCCTGCTTCAGTAAGTGATAGTTTATGGAACACCGCTAGTCCTTTGGTAGAGTGTAGTGCCGAGGAAGTTGACCTCATTGATTTTAATACCATTTGTCCTGCTCCAGTGGTAAATATGCCAATATTTGAAAATGTAACAGAGAAAGACCATTGCTCAGAAGAGAAAGTGAATGGAATTTGTAGCTCTCCCGCAGCAAATGAATCCTTTCATCCAGATCAATGTCAGATCAAGATTCATTCTTCCCTTGTATCAGAGAATGACTCCCTCCGTAGTGGTTCAGTGTTGACTGAATCTTGCATTACAATTTAAAGTACCACAAGTACTGAAGAATGTTTGTACATTGATAGCGTATTTCTTGGTACCTCACTTAATGAAAAGGAATATTCCTGAGTTATGCATAGCGGATTGCATACAAGCATATTCATGTCATAGTGATGTAATCCAGTTGCAGGTGGAAAATAGTTCCATGTCAGCCTGTAGGTTAATAGAAGATCTTGGGAAAATGGAGATAGACTCACTACTCCAGTTTATCACGTGGTTGCATGCCATTTGTATTTTATTATGCATCATATCTATGTCAAAATTGCAACCGCAAGCTGCGAACGTGATATATCAGTCTATTCGAAATAGTATATTGATGTGGGACTGCAAACTTAAAGGTCAAACAGAAGTCAATTTTGCTTAAAATCATTTATTTTAGTGACAGACATTTTAGTGTTTTAGTGTCAGCTATTTTTGCTTGTGTTAGTTTTAGTCACAGTATTTAGGAATTAGATATTCAGATGCTGCTTAATACTTTTATGTTTTAGTTGGTAGCATTACTTCATATTTGTTTCTAAAAGGACAGTTTAGAGAGTGTATCAATTAGAGACGGTTGTGTTATTGCAGATAGAGATTGTTGTGTAAGTGAAAGTAAATAGAGACATTTCAGTGATTTAATTCAGAGATTTATTAAGTAGATATTAAATAGAGACTGTTGTAGAGACTTCGAAATTGAATTCATTGTAAAGGACTTGTTCCCGGAGAATAGATGAAATTGATTTGTTGTACAAGCAACGCGCAGTGTAACGTGTTCATGAACGTTTCAGGTAATATTTGAGCAAATACCGAGACCTTGAGTTTGCACATTACGTTTATTTGTGTTAGTGGCCTGTGAAACCCAAATCTTATCTGATGGACTGTTACTGAGAAAAAATATAAGTTTTGCTGTTGGAACTTGATTGCCTTAATGTATTAAGAAACTATAGATTTCGAGATGAAAGCAAATTTATTTATTGATGTATTTATTTTGCCAACATAAGTTGGAATATATTGGAAATTTATAAACCTATTTAAAATGCACAGGTACACACAACTAAAGTTGCGCGAATTTCGTCACGTTTTAATTTAAAGCCACCATGATACAAGTAGTGATTTGAGAGAAATATTGCTAAAAGTCACGTTAAACCCCATACATTCATACATGCGTTTTGATAGAATAATACTTGTTTAACACTATCTTGCAAATGTGGATGCTAAAGTGAGGACACTAGCGAAGTTGTGTCCACATAACTAGTTGGCCGTTTATCTTACGGATCGTTCTATGTTGGTTGCCCTGTCTCCATCATTCCTCGTGTCCTGTTCCTACACGATATCAACAATAAGCAAAATCGAAGCATGTGTTTCAGAGATATTGCACTCGATTAAAGGGACACTGATCGTTGCAATGTAGATATTGCGCATCTAATTTTATCGCAATATTTACATGTAATTGCTCACGCGATATCAATTAGCGCGTTAGGTTTTAACTACAGTATGTCTTGTATCACATAACTGGCCCGTGTAACTCAATCGGGATCGAGTCCGTCTTATCCGCAAGTACAATTTTAGTGTTGGATAGAAATTCAAACTAACGAAGTGATACCTTTATTATATCGCTATTGCATTCCGTAAATATTGCTAATTGTTAATCTCGTGTTAAACTCTATTGATTCAGACACGAAATGAGCAAATTGGACCTATACAAAACGCAATGGCATCGTAGGTCCGTACTGTATCACAAATTAACGAATGTCATATCTAATGAACCCGACAGTACAAAAAAAAAGTACAATCATTTTGAGGACCTTTATCTGCTTTAGGGGACACATTTATTTTATAGCCTAATTCGTCTCCTAAGGAAGGTCATCGGACGGTAAATTAAAAAAAACATAGTTGTTTTCGTAAACTTACTTACATAAGTTCCCTGCTATGGAATATACTGGAATATATACAAACATACACACGTGGTTTGGTAGAAAACCATATTGCCATGTTTTTTTCGACTTTTTCATATTAATTATTACGTTTCTCCTGGACGTTTTTTCAATTATTTATTTGTGGAGTGAATGAAAACAAAACAAGACATACTATACATTATTGTAATATTCAGATTATACCATTATGTACACAATTCGTAATTATAAATTAGCCTATTTCTATGTCAAAGGCGTATTTAAATTGACATTAAAATTATATCTATGAATAGTTCACACCTGTCGGAACCTTATGTTTGTAAGTATATAATACATTTTTTTATTATTGACTGTCGAAAAACATCAGCCCTTAGCTGTAGTGCCACTTATGAAACAACAACACAGAAATGTGTGTTTTGTTGCTTAACAATGCAATTTTCGATTTTAATGCAACTCAAGATATCTTTTTAGTCTGAGTTTGATTGTTCGCTGCTACAAGTATACTAAAATATTGTTAAAACAGACGTTAAACAATGCGTGCGTGAAAGCAATCGCGCGCGCGCGTACATACGCACGTACATACGAACACACACACACACACACACACATACACACACATACACGCACACGCACACACACACGCGCGCGCACATACACACGAGGGCCGTTCAAATATTACGTGGACAATATGGCAATAAATGTTTACTTTTTCACTTTCATATCGATAAATATCATGAATATTATGCAATTACTTAAAACAGATTTCAAGAAATACGTGTTTTTTCAACCCCACTGTAGCCGCCAAACAGTACGTCATTTGTGTGCTGTGACGTTGCCTTGAAAACCAGCAACAACCTAATGTTAAAAATGATGAAAAATGCTGGAAATAACAAATGCAATTGTTATTTAATTAGATTAATATATTAGTCATGGTTTGCATAAAATAAATAGTTTACAGCATGGTTGGATAATAATGTTTTATGAATTTGATCGAGTTTAGCATAAATATTCAAAGTATATAGAAAACAAAAGCATAGACATTCCAAAAGAGATATTTTTGGAACATATATCGCTATTATTACTATTAGCATATGTATTTTCAAGAAAATATGTACGATTGTAAAATATTAATGTTTTGTATAAACTTTCTTGTTTTATTAAACGTTCATATTATTTAATATTTTATTAGCATTTTAGTGTTCCGTGATTTTTTTCTAACGTCCTCAATTTCAACTTAAACGCAAGGACGTGTTCGTATACTTATTTATATTTATCATAGTTCTCCTTGTTTAATATTCATAAAATGTCATAATCATAATTTTGAAATACCAGTGACAATGCTACTTTAGTTTTGTGTGTTTTTGCCGAAGAGTTTGCTTTTATTTAGAATTCCAGAAATACAGTTATAAAATAAAGACGTCGCATTTTGGACTGCTCCGTAGATGGCTTATTAAATCTCTCATTGCAACGTAACTAGACATGGCTTTTGATTAAATCTTCTTATTAATTGGATTACAACATATATGCATCTTAGAGGTTTACGTCAATACATGAGTGCGATATCGAAAAAGTCCACGTATTATACATACACACGTGCTTCTCTCCCTAGCAAACATACACACATACGTGCTTCTCTCCCAAGCAACACACCTAATTTATACATAATTAACTAACAAAAGATAATGATATTGCAATACATTGATCATGTATTTATATAATTACAAAAAGCATGCACAGAACGCATCGTAGGCTATCGTTTTTTAAAAAATCGATTCTTTGTTTCCTGAAGTATTGACATTCCTAAGACATAATGATAGGGATGTCTGTTCCATTCAATTAAGGTAACAATCAAATCAAAGACTGAATATCCTAACAGCATACTTTCAACACACTACTAAATAACATGACTGTTAATTTAATATTAAAATAATGTTAACATATGAAGCACTTATCTTATCACTCGTGTTTCATCATCGGTACAGTTTACTAGATATATATCACAATGCATACTACGATATCTGCTTAAATAAGTATTAGTTATAGAATGTCCAACGAGGTGTTACAAGCAAATATCATGAAATCTATCGAGGCGTAAGCCGAGATATTTTCAGGATATATGCGTGTAACACCAAGTTGAATATTCTATAACAGTATTTAATCGCTTGCCATGTCCCCGTATATGATATCTGGTATAACGGCACACTTTTTGAAAAATGTGCCGTTATACGAAATATCAGTACACTTTCGTTTCCTGTATTGGATATACCATACGACTCTGTACTCTCTGGCATGCGATAAGTGATAATTTGCGTTAAAAATGCAAGACATGATGTCGCACAAACTCGTATTAATATGTGAACGATATCAACATTTAGCACAGTAATTAATGTCGTCATAATGTGTTTCAAATGAAGAAAACAGTTTACCCATTTAAACAACAATATACATATGTTTGAGTCAATAACTCATTCAATACACATACTTTTAAGCAATAATTAAATTATAAACACACTATAAACAAGCGCATCGAAATATTAACCTGTTCGTACTGTTCTTAATATTTCAAACGTTATTGTTAATCATGGTATTTATTGTTTACCTATCAATTATATATACATAATACCTTCCAGTTCTGACAATATAACATACACGTACACATACATACTTGCATCGCTACTACATGTATCACTATTTTAGTAAACAAAGACCACGATATCATATTCACGACGACGTCTTAGCTACTATTATGTCATATAGTCCCGGGCCTATACATCAATTTGAATGAAAAACATGAAAAGTCCAAAAATGCAATAAAAAATGAAGCCGGAGGAGGGGTGGGGGGTGGGGATGGGATTGCGGTGGGTGTGAGGTGGGGGAAGGTGGTTAAGGGTCAACATTTGTTTCTTATTTTATTTTTGCAGTATGCAGTTATAGGACTGTCCCGAAAAATGTAATAGTTTTGACTCAGCTCAAGTTACATGATAATCAGCTTGGTGTCGGCATACCCAGCATGAGGTTAATAAAATGGTAATCAATAACCTAACATGCCAGCTAATGAGCTAAAACTTTGTCCATGCAGAATTAAATGTAAGAAGTATATATCACTGCATTATCTCTATTTGCAGATAGCATTTTGTTACACCAACTTATTTCTAATTTTTTAAATGTGCCTATCTGCTGTCAGAAATTTGATGCCCTGCTGTGCGAAAATGGGTATTTTATTGCTCTGGGGTCAGTTAATTACATGGATGAATTATAGAGATTCGCAATAAACAGAGATTCTCGGGACAGTCCTATAACTGTAACAAATGTAACCCATGTAATTTAACTTTGTCAAATATTAGTTCTCAAATGTCAAAAAAGAATTCTTTAAATACCACACAGGTGTTCTTTCAGATACGCCAAAACGCACCGGTACATAACAATGTTTGCAAAACGCAGGGGGATGGTGGCGGGCATGTCCCCGGACCGCCCTTACTTTGTCGGTCCTATATATGCATTTCAGGTCAGTTCATTCATAGTAACTGTAATTCTGAACATAAATCGATTGCAAAATGTATGTGAAAAGGTATATTCATCAATATATTTAGTACATTATAAACGAATCAAGAATGAATAATAAAAGCACCAAATTTCCTGGTAGATTTGTTCTCCATTAGCTTCCTATCTGAAAATTAAAACTAATTTTGATCCGAATACCAATACTTTCCGTACTCACATGGTTGTTCATGGCGATATTGTAAACCAAATAATTATCGAGTGTTGGACTACTAGTCTTTTAGACATACAACAATAACATACGAGTTTAAGTTATTTCTTACTGAATAGTTCAAGCTTTGGCCAATGCACGGGTAAACGCATATATAAATAGCGTATGCCAGCATGGATAAAAAACTTACGAACACATTTCAAAATTTGTAATTTACCGGTGAATGGGCAGCTGATCTTAAAATAAACCAGTCAACGTATATTAAAGATACTACATCCTCTGTACTATTGTATTAGTGTTTCGTATGGAAGCGTGAATTGACCCCCCTAATAAATTGTTTACATGACATATATGTTTCGTTATAACGTCTTAATATAATGTACTTGTGGAATATTTTCCTCGACATTTGCTATTTTATATGGATATAACGTCAACATTTTAGTTGTAAAACGCAAAGCCATAGTCGTGATATATTGTATTATACGTATTGCGTAATAAAATAACTCGACGAAAATGTTAAATCGAGAAAAACTTAGTTGTTTCACGATATAAATATTACAACAACCTCCATACAAAAAGCACATGTGAATAATGATCTGTATACAATGTATACGTTTCTTATGTCTTGTTTACAGTGTACAAGGTTCTTATGGTCTGTATCCAGTGCATATGGTTTGTATGGTCTGTACATAGTGTATACGATTCTTAAGGTCTGTACATAGTGTATAAGATTATTATGCATGGTCCGTATACAGTGTATAAAGTTTTTATGGTCTGTATACATTGTATGAGATCCTTATGGTCCGTATACAGTGTATAAGGTTCTTATGGTTTGTATACAGTGCATATGGTTTGTATGGTCTGTACATAGTGTATACGATTCTTAAGGTCTGTACATAGTGTATAAGATTATTATGCATGGTCCGTATACAGTGTATAAAGTTTTTATGGTCTGTATACAGTGTATGAGATCCTTATGGTCCGTATACAGTGTATACGTTTCTTATGATCTGTATACAGTGTATACGTTTCTTATCTCTTGTATACAGTGTATAAGGTTCGTATGGTCTGTACACAAACAAATGTATAAGGTTGGTGTGGTCTGTACACCGTGTATAAGGTACTTAGGTTATGGTTTGTATACAGTGTATATGGTTCGTATGGTATGTACACAGTGTATACGGTTCTTATGGTCTGCACACAGAGTATACGATTCTTATGGTCTGTACATTGTGTATAAAGCTCTTATGCCATGTAAACAGTGTATAAGATTATTATGCATGGTCCGTATACAGTGTATAAAGTTCTTTTGGTCTGTATACTGTGTATGAGATTCTTATGGTCCGTATACAGTGTAATCGTTTCTTATGGTCTGTATACAGTGTATAAGGTTCTTATGGTCTGTATACAGTGCATGAGATTTGTATGGTATGCATACAATTTATAAGGTTCTTATGGTCTGTATACAGTGCATATGGTTCGTATGGTCTGTACACAGTGTATACGGTTCTTATGGTATGTACACAGTGTATAAAGCTCGTATGCCCTTTCAACAGTGTATAAGATTATTATGGTATGTATAAGCGTACATAGTTCTTATGGTCTGTATACAGTGACTAAGGTTATTATGGTTTGTATACAATGCATAGGGTTCTTCTGGTCTGTACACAGAGTATAAGGTTCTTATGGTCTGCAAACAGAGTATACGATTCTTATGGTCTGTACATAGTGTATAAAGCTCTTATGCCCTGAAAACAGTGTATACGATTATTATGGTCCGTATACAGTGTATACGGTTTTTATGGTCTGTAAACAGTGCATATGGTTCGTATGGTCTGTACACAGTGTATACAGTTCTTATGGTCTGTACACAGTGTATAAAGCTCGTATGCACTTTTGTTATATAGAATGGTTTACATTTCTCAACCAATTCTTCATAATTGGAGGCAATGACGGCTTTTTAATACTTCTTTGGAAACACCAAACCCGAATTGACCGCGGGTAAGCTGCCAGTTTCTGTTACGATGTCACGTTCCCGCCAACGGTAAAAAAATGACGGTAAAACATAACGAAATAACTAGATATATGTTTTTTTTAAATAAAGTTGACGAGAATAAAAATAACGTGAACTGCTTTATTTTTACCTATAATTTAATATTGTCGGTATATATTAATTGCAATACGTCATACATAAAATAATATGAGATGATATATAGCGTAATGCCGATATAGTGTTATCGTCATATCCACATATAAAAGAAAATTTCGAGGAAAATTATCCCACGATCGCCTAATAACGAAATATATATGTCATGTAAACAATTTATTAGTGGGGTCAATTCACGCTTCCATAGTTTCGTGACCATACTGAGCACATGTTTGACGTTTGGTTCATTACGCGGATATCAGATTCGGAATGATTTATAAGCAATTACACGTTAGGTAAATAGGTAATATTAAAATCTCTATAGGATCCTTAAATGTGATATTTATTATATGATTATAATGTACATTTGTCTCCCGCCTGTTTACTTTGTTAAGTTATATGCGCTGCGTCTTTGTTGGTGGCTAAAGGTTGAAGGTTCGAAATAGATAAAGTGGGATTATTACATGCATATATGTGTGTCATGTCGAGAACATAAACTCATGTCAGTTTATACCATCTGAAGATTTCAACATTGTATATGAAGTAATTTAATCTGAATTTATATATCCCTAGCTAATTGTGTGATAATATAACCGCTTCAGGTTTTTTAATTAATTATGAGGATTTATTAGACTAGTTTACGTCGTAATTGCTTCTTTTAACGGTGTCTACTTTATTGGAAGTACTTGTTTATTTTATCACTATAACGCAAGTTGAAATGAATAAATAGTCCAGTTTAATTAATGCCAGCCTTCGAAGAAATACTGAATATTACTGCAAACCTACGTTCACGTCAGGAAGATTGAACCAATCGTAAATTTTGATTTACCTAGCTTCTACTATCATATCCACACTGTTCAAGCATTATTCACTAGCATTGGCTATTGGTAAGTTTCTGCCTTTATAAATATCCCTTAAACTTTCTAATGCCTCTTCTTTTGTGATACTGGCCCATGACTCTGGGATATTATTTACTTTGTATTTGTAATGGTCAGCCAGGTCGTTTCTGTATGCAGCCATAAACCACATCCATAGCTTGCAAGTATCTTCCATATCAGAAGACGGTGCTATGTCCCATGAGGGAAGATAAGTTCGATATTCATGGTAAGGATGTGTACCTTTTGAACATTCAACCTTTTCGGTGAGATTACACAAATAGCATAAAACGCCACAGCGATATGTCAGATCAGATTGTATTTTAAAATTGCATGAGCTCAGAGATACTTCCTCTGTTTTACTATTTCGTATCCCGTTAACCCCAGCCGGCCTATGTTGTATACAGCTGTGAGTATTGTCACCGTGATCATAACATTTTGAGCATGTTTCGCCACAAATCATACATGTTTCTGAGCAACCCCATATTCTATTAAACACTGTTGTTAATGGGTTAGATTTTTTCCATTTTACTACAGCTACTGTATGTGTTTCAAATAATCGTCTTACTGATGTCTCTACTTCTTTCATTTGTGACTCCAAGTAGTTTTTAAAATTGACAAAGTCTCCGACCTTTTCTCTTTCTACATCGCGTAACCTTTCTCTTTCTATACTGCATTCTGATAGAGAATCCGCGAAAACATTTATCCAGTCCCGAATGGAATGGGTGTTATTACAGTGTTCGCTAGCCTTAAGGATTCCAGTCCTGACATCCAAAATAATAGCAGCTATTTCATTCAAAGCTAACTCAAAATACTTATGCGTTTTGACATCAAATAAATATACTGATGACTTCTCACTAATAAATGCGTTTGTATATGCTTTAGGAGTTTCAATGTATTCTATAAACTTGATAAAGCACCCGTGTTCGACAAGATCGGTAAGAATTTCAATAATCAAGTGATACTTTATTGTTGGAAAAAAAGCCATTAAGCTATGCTCCACTCGTAACGTTAATCTTTCTGTAACGTTTTCTATTATAAATGCTTTTATTTCATGACTAAATAGCGTAGCCGCGGTAGCTTCGGCTTTGCGTTCTACTAAGTAGGCATTAAATCGTTCCAGAACTTGTGTTTTATATACTTTTAGCTTTGCGATAATGCCATGTGAGTTTCTGTGTTGTCGATTGTGTGTTTCAAACATGTATTGCGCATAGCAACTGATGTATACACATACCTTGACTCTGTATGATGTTTTAAAAGTAAAGCCCCACTTACTGCTGTTGGATTTAACTGAATTAGAAATCAATCCCATTACGTAGTGAAGCAAATAACTGATCTGTCTATGGCCGAGTTCATTGTCTTCTTGCAAAAAATGTTCGATACGTAGGTCAATGTCTCTGCATAGGGTTTCAGTGAAATCCTTAAGTTGATCCTTTTCATTCTTCCCACCATGGAAGACCCAATTAAATCCACGTTCGAGTACATTTACATTTACGTTTATATCATCTTCTTTCTTCAGATTAATCAAATTAATGTTTTTGTGTAAAGATGCTATTCCCAGAACCTTATCCAGAGCATTGCATTCATCTAATTTCGCATTAAGCACCGGTAGGTCTGTGCTAAATAGTGTGCACAAAATCTCAATAAACATTGTTCTTACAGGTTTAAAATTGTTTTCATGTTCATGCTTAATCCCATAAACAAACACCTTCCAAATGCTTTCAAACTGTTTATTTACTTCAGACTCTGAAATGTCTTTTCCTTTCAAAGCAGATGCTAGTTTAATTGATTCTTGGTGCAATCGCTCTTCGTGTTGTTGACGTGATGACGTTAACACTATTTGACCTTTTCTATTGCTTGCACACAGCTTAATTTCCTTGTGAATTGCTAATTGTAGGTTTTCACAAAGCATAGCCATACTATTAAATTTTGTCGACTTCCAATTTACTATGATGTCTTGGTAGTCACAATTTTCAAAAAATAATTCTAATTGCTTTTTAATCTGGGTGGAGTGTACATCCATACTTTCTAAAAGAAATTTCGACACCTCTTCTGATGTACTATCAACTTCATCATCATTTTGACATCTGCTAAATGCATTCTTCGATCCCTCTTGTATCTCAACCTGAACAGAACTCTCAAGTTGCCAAGCCAACTCTTTGTACTTTGCTTCAATAAGTAAATATGCTTTTATCTCTAAACTGTTTTTAAAGCTAAAAACAAAATCCTCCGCACATATACCTTTCCATAAATCTTTTGCATGAATCAAAATATCCTCCATAGATTTGTATGACTTTTCCTTTTGCGAAAGGGCCATTTGTACAACACTCGTTCTTAAATCATTGACCTTTGAACTGTAACCAACATTTGCGGCAGCCATTGGCGGATCTCCTTGCCAGAGATCAGGCAAATACCAAACATGCTTTGTTGCATCAAACTGTATGACTTGATTAAAGCATGTGATATCATGCATGTTTTCTTCAAACGCAGCTTCTGCTGTCATTTTATCTAAGTGTTCCACAAGTTTATGAACCCCATATTGCATTTGATCGTTGGCATTTATAGCTGCAACGTTTTGGTGAACAAATAGGCACATTTGCCTAAGATCAAGTGTTTTATTGACTGCTTTAAGTCGCAGAAAGGCATGAACAGTTATTTGAAGAATATCATTAATTTCGCCAGTGTTTTCGCCCTTTATATTAAGTAACGTTATATCACCTAGCCCAATAACAAATGTTGCTAATTCATTGTCATGATTTCTCTTGTTTTCAAGTAGTTCTGGGGCTCTCAGTCCTTCAGAATCAATGATCATCACATGGTCAAAGGGTAAGCTTGATGAGTTTGTGAGAGGCACGAGAGGCACTAACTGCATATATACCCCTCGTGTGCACCTTCCCGCACTCACTGCAAACTGTAAACCAAACATTGAATTGAGTAATGTTGATTTACCAGAGCTCTGTATACCTAGAACGGACAGGGTCATTATTCGTTCACACCCTTCTAAGTGTTTAACTTCAACTAAAATCGAATTAACCCAGTCTATTGGTATATTAGATGCATCGCCGTCCAACAATTCTAATGGTTGGCCATAAGATATTAGTTTCGCCATAGCTTTTGAGATATGTGTTAATTCTTGTTTTTTGCATTTTGAAATATTTGCTGATAACTTTGCTTCGTATATCTGTCCCATTTCCCTGAAAATATGTTCCATACCAAACGAAGCACCAGATAGGGATTTTTCTAACTTGCTTACCAGCTTTGTCTGATTTAAAACCGCATTATTATCTAAGTCCTTCTCATGTTTTATTTGTTTTAACTTTTCCCAAGCGACATTGTATTGTCTCCGCAATTTAGGCAACATAACTCTAGATTTATTGTCTAGAAATATCCTTAGCCATTCGATAAAATACAGTATTGTACTTTTTTTATCGACGTTGTCAACAAATATTTTTACAAATAACCTCATTGTTTTAGATACCCCACGAATTTGAGATTTTCGAAGATTACTCATTTCGCTTTTTATCTGTTCTATGTCATCGATATGATTACACGATCTATATAGGTTTTTTTTAAGTTCGCTCCATTTTCTCCAGAAACTGTACTGAAGCGGGGTAATGTTTGCTTTCCAAATTTCCTGTGGTCCACTATGTATGATTTCCTGAAACACAGTTTCAGCTAAAGACTTTCCTTCATTACAGTATGCATTATCTTCATCTGATCGTATGTCGAATTTTGCTAAATCTTCGAAACATTTACTCAAGTGTTTTGGGGAACCTTTATTTAGGCACTTCACTATGTGCGAACTTATTGTTTTTTTCATATCCGATGCATTTCTGGCTTTTCCCGTTCTATAAGTGAAAACAGTGATTATTTTCTTTCCTTTAATTTCGTTATTTTCATTTAGTTTAAGCAGATATTCATCTATTACAGTATCGTTTACATTCTCTGCATTGGTAAGAATCAAAATTAGCAATTGTAGTGGTTCTAAAAATCTCGTAACATTGCTTATTTGATTTAATAATGTGTTTGCGTCTAGGACAATTACACTAATGTTTGCTAACTGTTGTAGAAACTTGAGCTGAAGTTCAGAGAAATCGTTTAACAAGTCTCCTCTGATGTTTACAAAAGTTAAAACCTCATCAAACACATCACTTTCTTTTCCTCCTGGTAAATACCAAGAGGCCTCTAAGTATCCAAGACTTAACGATCGATCTGACATTCCTAACGGACAATCAATATTAAAAAATGTGTCATTTTTATTGTCAGAAAGGAGATAATTTTGAAGCGTTGATTTAGAATATGCGGGTCTTCCAAAACGTGCAAATGTAATAATTTGTGTTGGTTGATCCAGAATAAAAGTTTCATATGACCTTCGATTGGAATCCATCCACTCGATAACTACAGGTCTCAGAGGCCAAACGGGTACAATCAAATTACAAGAGGGCAGTTCTTCGTAAAGAAAGGGAACCGCTAATCTGCACATTAACATTTTTTTGTACAATAACTGCTTTAGAAAAGAGTCACAACAATGGAATACAGCAATAAACACATCAAGCGGACATAATTCATCTGTGTCACCATCATCGGCTTTAACGTTCTCATCACTGTGTATCAATTCGTCAACTGTATGGTCTCGAGCGTTTGTGTTCACGAATATAATACGCTTTAAAATCAACCAAGGTAAATTTGAAATGTATTTAGTCGTTGTCGATTTATCATTCACATCAATGGATGTTACATCTTTAAGTGATATTTTACCAGGAAACCTATTAGTCAGTTCCATACGCCTTAACAAAGCATGTAGGTTATCGTGTTTACCGCTGGATAATCTTGGGCCGTTTTCCGAGTACTTCGAGGCTGTAAAAGAAGAAAAGGTATCGACATTTATAAACAACGACGTATTTAATACATGTGTCTACTGTTCACATTTGCAATGCGTAAAACCATTGCAGTAAAATCCGAGAAATTCTTTTAACCAATTAACAATCGATACCCCAAGTTCAGACAACATTACACCGGTACACAATTAGATGTTCAGTACTTTTATTTTAATTGTTTGAAATATGCCACGTGTTAAATGTGTATAACGTATATGATTTAAAAAAAATCTAGAGTTTTGGCATATGCAAGTATGTATTTACAAGTAATGTACATACGAGTAATATATATTACGTATTTACTTTAGCAGTATATCAATTTATGGTCATGCGTAAAAGTTAAACGTTAAAATAGTTAGTTTTCATTTGTTGTCTTAGTTGTGAAGTCTATAACCATTTCTTAATAAAACTAGGTAAACTCCATATTTCTGCGCATGCGCCATCGTTTCCAAAACTTTCGGAGATTACTATTTAATAAAACTGCTGAATCATATGTCAAATATTCGCATGTGCCACAGTTTTCCTTTGTAACCACATACACCCCCCACATACACACACACTCATACCCCCCCCCCCCACACACACACACACACGCACACGCACACGCATGCTCTTGCAATGCGAGGCCCTAACATTTTGTGCTAACATTTTTTGATATTATCTGCTAACAAAGACTCAAGAAAAGTTCCCAAAAATATGTGAGCACTTCTTTCGATTACAACATACGATCTGACTGTTGATTAGATGATTTTAGATACTGCAAGTAGAATGCATGGCTAGTAGTTTGTATTGTGAGGTTCTATTTCCTTGCTATGTTTAAACGCATGTTGCACATACTTATTCAGATATTTACCGGTAGTCTAAATATCAAGTGCATTTGTGACCAAACGACTTATTCCCTACTAAAGTGTGGCTTTTTTGAAAATTAAATATATATATATATATAAAGTCATACATAATAAGCTTGATGATCTCAAACAACCAGTAAGTAACAACACAACTGATTTGGTTTGGCCGCATTTTTACAGGCGAAACTCTGGGCGAAAAAAACATATTCCGGGTTTTCAAGTTGAAAAAACTACAACAATAACCTCATAATGTCTACCCTCCCGCACCCCCACGCCCCCCCCCCCCCCACCTCCCACCAATGACGAGTTCGAAAACTAGCCAGTTCGGACCAGTTACAGAGGAGTTATGGCCCTTGATTTAGTTAAAACTGCTATATATTTCCTCGTTAACACGATATGGCCTTCATTTGTTATACAAACTTTACCAACCTTTAACAGATTATAGATATCAATGAATGCTCGGACAAGTTCGAAAACGATTTAGATCGGACCCGTATCGGCGGAGTTATTGCCCTTGAATTAGTTAAAAATGCTAAAATTTGCCTCTTTAAGACGATAGGGCCTTCATCTTTCATTTGATATTTACCAAACTTTACCAAATTGTTACTTTTAATGAAAGCTTGAACAAGTTCGAAGACCAGCCATATCGGACCTGTATCGGCGGAGTTATGGCCCTTGATTGAGTAAAAATGCTTTATTTTGCCTCGTTAAGACTCATCTTTACCAATCTTTACCATTTTGTTAATATTAATAAAAGCTTGGATAAGTGCGAAAACCAACCAGATCGGAAAAGTTAAAACGGAGGATGGACCTTGATTTAGTTAAAAGTGCTATATTTGGCCTCGTAAAGACAATAGGGCCTTCATTTTTATCCGATCTTTACCAAACGTTAACAGATTGTTAATATCAATAAAAGATCGGACAAGTACGACAACCACCAGCTAGATCGGACGAGTATCAGCGGAGATATGGCCCTTGTTTTAGTTAAAAATGCTAAATTTTGCCTCGTTAAGATGATAGGGCCTTCATCTTTCACCCGATCTTTATCAAACTTTACCCGATTGTTACTATCAATGAAATATTGGACAAGTTCGAAAACCAGTAAGATCGGACCAGTAATAGCAGAATTTTGGCCCTTGATTTAGTTAAAAATGCTATATTATGCCTTGTTACGACGATAGTTTTTTTTTTTATTCGATCTTTCCCAAATGTTACTAGATTGTTAATATCAATGAAACCTTGGACAAGTTCGAAAACTAGTCAGATTTGATCAGATTCAGCGGAGTTAAGGCCCTTGATTTATTTAAAATTGCTATAGTTTGCCTCGTTAAAACAATAGGTCCTTCATTTTTCATCCGAACTTTACCAAACTTTATCAGGTTGTTAATTTCAATGAAAGCTCGAACAAGTTCGAAAACCTGCCAGGTCGGACCAGTAACGACAGAGTAAGGGTCCTTTATTTAGTTAAAAAACTTTATTTTGTCTCGTTAAGACGATAAGGCTTTCGTTTTTCATCCAATCATTAACAAACTTTATCAGGTTGTTGATATCAATGAAACCTTGGACAAGTTCGAAAACCCACCAGATTGGACTAGTAAAAGCGGAGTTATGCCCCTTAATTTAGTTTAAAAAATGCAATATCTTGCCTTGAGAGGTAGATATGACCTTTATTATGACCAGTTACGGAGGAGTTATGGACCTCAATTTAGTTAAAACTGTATTTCCTCGTTAATACGATATGGCCTTCGTTTTTCATCCGATTTTTAGCTCTACTGGCCAAGGGCCAGCAGGGCTTATGGGATGGCGAGTTGTCCGTCGTCCGTCCGTCCGTCCGTCCGTCGTCCGTCCTCTGTTAACTTTTCCTTCGTTAAGACGATAGGGCCTGCATGTTTTATCCGATCTTTACCAAACTTTACCAGATTAAACCAGTAACAGCGGAGTTATGACCCTTAATTTAGTTAAAAATACTACATTTGGCCTCGTTAAGACGATAGCGCCTTCATTTTTCATACAAACTTTACCAACCTTTAACAGATTATAGATATCAATAAATGCTCGGAAAAGTTCGAAAACCAGGTAGATCGGACCAGTAACAGCGGAGTTATGGCCCTTGACTTAGTTAAAAATGCTATATTTTGCCTCATTAAGACGATAAGGCTTTTATTTGTCTTCCGATCTTTACCACACTTTACCAGATATTTAGTGTGAAGGAAAGCTCGGACAAGTTGAAAAATAAGCCAGATCGGATCAGTAACTGCGGAGTTATGGCCCTTGATGTAGTTAAAAATGCTATATTTTGCCTGTTAAGGTGATAGGGCATATGTTTTTCATTTGATCTTTATTAAACTTTACCGGATTACTACTATCAATGAAAGCTCGGACATGTTCGAAATCTAACCAAATCAAATCAATAACACCAGAGTTATGGCCCTTGATTTAGTTAAAAATGCTGTATTTTGCCTCTTTAGTATGATAGGGCCTTCATTTTTCATCTGATCTTTAACAAACTTTAACAATTGTAAATATCAACGAAAGCTCGGACTAGTTCGAAATCCAGCCAAATCGGATCAATAACACCAGAGTCATGGGCCCTGATTTCGTTAAAAATGCTATATTTTGCCTCATTAGTATGATAGGACCTTCATTTTTCATCTGATCTTTAACAAACTTTATATGGAAAGGAATATTGTTGTTGCATTTGGCGCCAATGGGATTAAGGTCAAAGTCGTTGCTACTAAAAATAGCAAGATGGTTTCTGCTCAATATATTCTGTTAAGAGTGAGGTATTGTGACGCAACTTGCTTGGTATGTAACTTCTGTGAGTATTGCAATGATTGAAATTAGGGTATTGCAATGCAATTTGCAGGGTATGTAGCTTATATGGAAAGGATGGTTAGGATGACGATTGGGCCTATTAGGGTCAAGGTCAATGTCACTGTTACTATAAATAGAAATATGGTTTCCGCTCAGTTACTTTTGTTAGGAGTGATGTATTGTGACTAAAGTTGTTGTGCAGGTAGCTTATATGGAAAGAAAGGTTGCTATTATCACTGGGATAAAGGTGTAGGTCGCTGTTACGAAAAACAGAAAAATATTTCTGCTCAGTAACTTTTATTATGAGGTTTGGTTTAAATCCCCAACGGCCTTATTTGCCACTGACCGTTCCAAGGCGATAGCCCTATTGTCAAACCTTTTTTGTGTTTGTGACGTCATATGTTGTTATTCCTAATTAACATTGCCATTCATGTTTGTCTTTTTACGTGTTTTGGGGTTTAGTGTGTTCTGTGAAAGCTGCATTTCCTGTTCGACTTTTATACTTATTTGTATCGAGTTTACAACAGTTAACTAATAAACAGACGGACACGGATGGACAAAGACGATGATAGAAGAACCGGTTTACTATGTTCACAAGTCAACTAAAACGTGCCTGCTTTAATAATAATCAAGTACAATAACTCTGTAACGCACACGTCAATGTTACTCATTGCCGATCGCTTCCGAGATCGTATAGATGCAAATCGTAAACCGCTTACTTAAATAGTGTGTTCACAACAATTAGCTTACGAGCGGGTCGATGACGGTGGACAATAATCCATTGCATAAACTCGCCCGACTGTGGTCGATAGAGCTTTATATTGTATCAAATATGCCAAACACTTGCGCATACCATCTATAGAATACGTACCATGTTTGGAGTTATCGTTCCCTACACCTTGCTTTCGTCCTTCCATTTTAGGTTTTGGTGGTACAGGAGGTGGTTTTCTGCTGAAAATATAATGCATTGGTATAATATTGAATGATATTCTATATTAGTATTGTTTTAATATATTATATTTATTAATTGCATGTAACTGATCGGCCTCGTTTAGTACATTTTTATCTAACTCGTGTAATAAATTCAATATTACATGTACACAAGTACTCATGTATTTATTCAAATATGATTTATGTTTTCATTTCCAAAAGATATTCATAGCATCATATTACATCGGTTGAAGTTTAAGGCACTGCAAACATTATAATAATAGTTCATAGATATCCGGCGAAGATACGGTATTACAACACAATGTATAACTGTTTTTATCGGAACCGAGGCTCTACCGAGCTTCCGATTAAAACAGTTATACATTCGGTTGGAATTTCCCTATCTGAACCGGATACCCATGATTGATTCTTTTTCTTGCATACCATTTTGACGTCGCCAATTATTTATATAACGTGTTGCATGTTTGTTTACACAATGACGTCATGCAGCTGTCATTGTTGATATCATATTTTCATCTTCCCCCATGTGTAAGATCATGCTTTCCATCACACATGTAAAACCCGGATAACCGTTTCCGGTATGCAAAATATATTTTTTCAAGACTTCTTGCAGTAATATATTTCACAAATCCCACATTTTCGAAAGATTGTTTAAAGAAGCATGCACACGTGTTATATATCTCATATTAAACGTACTACTATTAATCTGAGACAAAGGCATTTGTTCAATCATTGTGCACGATAACTTACAATACAATACAATTATATAACTATTTAACGGTTAAATGTTCATGTTTTTTTCTCCGCATTTTTTTGTTTACGAATTTGAAACTTGGAATAAAGTATCGACAATGAGTGTTGTGTTGTAGTTTTCTAACCTCGTTTTCAATTAACGTTACATGTTAATTTCTGACGAAATTTAGATTTCATATTTATTCCCTTTTATGTACTTTATCAAACTCATGTGTGTTCATTAATGATAAAACAAACACAGTATGCATTTGCATAATCAGTATTTAAACTAATTTGAAGATTAAACCCGACTGTAAACATCTGATATATAGCGCAGGAAATCATTTACTGTATACATATCGACCAGTGCACATCGTACCTATAACAGGTAACAGTAATGTTTACAGTAAAAAAAAGTTAGCTTCTTTCGGGGCTCGAACACAGGACCTTCTGATTTCAAGTCCTGAGCTCTATCCACTGAACTACAACGCTGCTTGCGAAACTAGTATACTAACTACCATATTTTTTGAGGCAAAATAACTTAACATATTTCAACGCAACTAAAGATGGATCACTAAATATGCAGTCCATATTGTCGCACGTGCAAATTAACATTGCCTGGTGTAATACTGTATCTTATCAATATGAAACTAATACTTCGCCTCAAATCAACCATATCTTGACTAGTTATTTAGCGCTTGATGAGTTTGTGTGCGTGCTCTTCTTATTACGTAATGCCTATTTAGTGTTAAAAATGCTACAAAATACCAATAAATAACAGTGGTCTAGAGGTTCAGCGTACATTTTTCAAATCTTACAAGTGCAAGGCTGTGGTTCAAATCCCGTTCCGGGCAACTAATTTATCACATATATTCTGGAGCCGTATATTTATCGATGTTACCTGTACGGAAGCTACATAAAAATGTGAAATTTTACGTATCGATTTCTCCTTATATACCGACTTTTGGGGTGTTCGTCGATTTGAAACTACTTCACACGTGACTCATTCATATTCATGAGTTATTACCAGTTAAAATAGGGACTGTACAGCTTTAAGTGAGTTGTATGCATAGACATGTTGTTATAAAGGTTTAATAAATCAATTGAATGACGACAATTGTTTATGAAGTCTTCGTCTTCAGGAAATTCCCCCTCGGAAAGTGCCATCTTGAGTTAAAGAAAAATGAAATTTAATGATAATTACATAACAGTTATAGTTTATTACCTCATTCTGAAGGACACATGTGTATCTCCTTGCTTTTCTGAAAATCAACAATAAAACACAGCCTTAATACAGTATACATATTATCTGATTTCTTTGAATATAAAATGTCAATTAAAGTCTTTTTCAATTAGATATGGCGATTGTAATGTGGTATAATTACAGTTTGGTAACCTATGAACAATTCTAGCAAACAGTTTCATTTAATTTAAAGATATTATTATCTGCACATGTGTTTGAATAAATACCGTTTTGTATTAAAACATAAAGCGTCATCATGATACCTTTTTGCTCTTCTTGATTTGAATTCTCGATGCCATGTAAACAATGGATTTGCTCGTAGTCGGCCTGTCTACTGTTTACTTCCAAGACGTTCAAAGTCGTGGTGTTACCATCTTGCACAATTTCATTTACCAAGGACTGGTTTGAAACATTTGAGAACAGCGCAACGGAACAAACTGGTTGTAGACCTGCATTATTGATTACAAAAAAACAATTCTGATCGATTGTCGTAATTAGGCACAACAAATATTAAGTATTTTAATACTAGTAAATACAATTATCTCAGCATGTGTTAAATACATTTGGCACCATGTGATGCGTTACGTGTGGAATCATACGTTATCAGATTGGCGAAATATGCTTTCTAAATACGATCGACTGGATTTTTCTGAATTCTTAACATCTTTGAAGAATCAAATACGATAGGCAAAGTTTTTCATTGTCGGACAGTTTCAGGTCCTTTTCAACGACATTTATTGACTATGTACACGGATGACACCGTAAAACAGTGTTATAAACATGGGTAAGATACCACTGTACATTTGAAGAAATTCAAAGTAAACGAATAGATCTCAACTGTATCACTGAAAACAACAAGATGTGCATAATGCATTTATACCTAAGTTTTCTCTATTTTGATCTTTGGAAGTGTGTTACTATTAATGTATCAATGTATTGTGCATTTTACTTTGTATGCTATTCCGCGAAGTTTAGTAATGAATGCCATGTTTTGGATTTGTTGCAAAACCATTTTTGTTACTTAATCAACTAACCACCATAGCCAAATTTTTAAAGAAGCATTGTTTTAGTATGTACCATGACTGACCCTCAATGTCTATCGGTTTTAGTGTTATATATGTACACATCAGCAGTCATTAAAACGACTGTTTTCGTCAAAGCATGCCTGATCCGCAAGACATTAGCAGAACTGATGCATCAGGTCCCAATATGTGTTTATCATATGCTCTATGTTATTCGGATAAGCAAAATGAGATGCACTGGACGGTTTCCATTCCGATTGGATGGACAATTCTCAGCGAACAGTGCATTTGCACAAGGACACATCCATATAATCAGACGAGTGTTTCATCATAAAACTGTTTGTGTACCTTTCTTTATTCAAGCATTTATCAAATTTGGTAACATCATGCAGTGAAATAGGTTAATGTATATTAATTAATGCAATCTAAAAAATATGCCCGTATTAGACCATTTATGAACAAAACTATATTAAGAACATCGATCATGTCTGAAATACAATTAACTATCTAGTATATGAAATGTACGAAAATTACTTCTGATGATAATAATTTGACTTATATAGTAGCAGATAGTTAACATAAATGTGTTGTACTGCCCATGGTACATAGTGTAAGACTACTTTTACATTTGGTTAGAAATTTAAAAGAATGCAACTAACACTTAAGCTCTACAAGTGGCATACTGGCCGGGCATACAATCAACATTTTATCCAGGTCAGTTATTCCTTACCGAACTTGAAATGTTAATAGTATAGCGGTGATATACATGTATACATATCTTGAATTATTTTCTATGATTTCCATCTAAAGTTTTTTTACTCTGTTATTACAGTAAATGTTTTATAAAAAGTGCTTAACCGAAGGAAAAGTTCGTATTAAGTAAACATATGACACTCCGGTTTTTAATTTATTTTCTAGAAAACTAGTGTGTATATACCACATTAGTACATGAAAAATGCTTATTAATAAATGCAGACAATTTTCATGTGTTTGCGTCTGTGTGATCAAGATCGATTCAGGACGTTTCGGCACCAAACCATTTCGAGACCTAGACGAATCGGCACCTAGACGTTTCAGCATCAAACCATTTCTGTATTTATTTAAATTTTTACCCTAGACATTTCGGCACCCATTTATATTTGAGTATTATAATGAAGTAAAGAAATTAAATATTTTCTATAAGATCATTTGTAATTCATTTCAAACGCAAAGTTGATTGCCTTAACGGCAACTCCAAAGCGGTTTTGAGCCTGAATACAACTAAAACATGAACATAAATAGGGCCCATATGATAATCACTTGTAAAATTAAAGTAAATATGACTTTTATATTATATTGTAGCATGGTCACTGAAATTCCCTTTGTAATAGCTCAGGTGTAAATCGTTTAATTGAAAATACTTGAATATGTTCCATTTAACATGTATAATAATGTATACCTAACACCAAATAAAAACTTATCTGTATTCATACATTATCTTTTAATTTTTCGCTTTATCTTCCTGTCATCTCCATATCGACGACTACAGGTATGTGACTTGAACAAAGCCTCCACAAACTAACCCATTATTAAAAATCGTCTCCATATAACGCATGCGTTATACTTTTCTTGTTTATATTCAAATGCAAGGAAAACGCTGAACACAAAAATATCTTGATTTTAAGCATTGTGATCGTGAATCTAAGTTACATGTATATGATAGCATCACAATTGATTCTATAGAACTGAAGTTATTAATATGTTTCTTTCCTTAATTGAGACAAAATAGTGGGATACTATGATACAAGATGACGTGACTTGACGTCAATTCATTCCACACGGTATATTTAACTGTTTAACATATCGTACATGGTTGAACAAAAACACAATACCTTTTTTTCTTTGTCAATAGCAATCAATTATTACTCGAGCTTTAAAATAAAAACAGGTTTCTGTAAAACTATCAATTTATACCTTGTTTCCCAACTCGATTCGAACTCTCTCCGTCATTACCACATGGATTTTCAACACCTTTGTCCTGCTCATTGTTCTCTGCCGAGTCTGTCAATATCATGACGTTTTCTTTTTCCGAATCGTCATTGACCAAAGAAACATCCGAATTTGACACAGCAGTATTAAATGTTCGTTGACCTGCACATTTAAACACATTTATAATTTTATGTTTTCTTTCATTTCATTCAGCCAAACATAATTTATTAACCATTATTATGATAATATTATGAACATTATGATGATGTATATACTTATAATGTATGACATAAATAACAAATAAGCACAATATAGGTAGCGATATGCACAGACATAGAATATTATTATTTTCATAAACAAAAATGCAAACCATTTCAAATCAGTCGACAACAATATGCAAATACAAATTCATAATATCAAGAATCTAAGAACTCGTATACCTCTGAAAGTATTGTTATTTATTAAACAAAACGTATTTTATACTTAAACGTAAACACAGCGATGGATCTAAAAGAAGGAAATACACAATCACTTAATGATGTAAACACAGCGATGGATCTAAAAGAAGGAAATACACAATCACTTAATGATGAGAGGTTTTCCATAGTCACTATAACAAATTAATGAAAAAACAGAGTTTTGCAAATGATTTTGGGGGAATGTATACATTTCGTGATGAAAATGAAATAGTACTCATCAATATCAGTTTTGCCAACTCAATAATAAATGAGCACGATAACTTCGAAATGATAACACTTACACTGATGCAACTTCATAAGTATACTTCCCTAGTTGAGAGGAGAAACCCTATTGTTTAGGGTCAGTAAGTCAAAGTCCAAGGTCACAGTGACCTTATATGGAAATACGCATTCCGGACGGTAACTTTGAAACCATAAAACGTACACTCATGAAACTTCATAGGTGCATTGCGCTAGGTGAGATGAGGATCGCTTTCGGGATCAGTAGTTCTAAGTTCAAGAATGTCGAAGGACAAGATCATATTGACCTCACTCCTAGGAATTGCGTTTTAACATAATAACCATAATAACCCAACGGGAGTGATTGGTATAGGCCATAGGCTTGCCTCGCAAGACAAATAAATAGGTGTAACCTAAACAAACATAATAACCTTAAAGATGAATGGCCACCCTTTTCGTAGTATTATCAATTGACAAATTTATCTCTTAAATATCATATGAACATTTCTTGATAGTCCCGGAGAGAAACATATATCGAAAACAACTACTAAGTTGTATGTAAAAATAAGCATTATTTACAAGACGTAGATACTACATTAACCACAGCGTGACTGCACGGGGAAATGAGGTGAATGTGAATTGTATAGCTGCACAACTATTGCTAGATAATTGATAAATACATTTACCCGTGGATTAATTTACCTGTTCAAAGTTTTCTACGTCATCAACTAGAATCTTATTCTCGCTTTTCACAGATTTTGCAATGTGTGAATTGTAAATATCTATTGTTGTATATTGATTTCGATTTAAATAAACATAAACATGTTCATCAAACAAAACATGGCCGGGGAACTTTAAGGAAACGGGCGTATAATGCCCCGTAAGGCGGCACTATGGTTATGTTTGTGATGTCATATCTTGTCCTTTATTCGTCCTTGTAATAATTGTTTGTTTCTGTGAGTACGTTTGGTTTACTGTGTGTCTTGAATTCTACATTTCCTGTTCGAGTTGTATATCTACTTCTCTTGTGTTCTAATTCTTCATCACAAGTTCGAACGATGCGTTCATAATATGCTGTGACCAATACAAACTGCACTCATGGAGGAATACTGTCAGCCAAGTTTATAGGATTGTATACAGTCACGTACAAAATAGTCATAATAAGTCGTATCCGCAATTAATATAAGGGTTACCTTTATTGAAATTTTGAATTTTGAATTTTTTCAACAGTATATCAGTCGTTTATTGGTCGAGGCATGTGTTTAATGGCCTCTGTGGTCTTAGGGTTAACGACGTTGCGTTGCAAAACGTATCGCTTCTCAACGCTGCGGGTTCGAAGCCCACTGTAAACATGTAAGTGAGAAAGTGTCGATTCTAACGGATGGCTGGATATATACAGTACTGGTTCTACACAGAAAAAAGTGTGTGGTCTGCTTCAGCGAAAAAAACTCGACCGTCATGTGTAACCTGAAATATGCTGAACATCGACGTTACACACCAGACAAACAAACAAACTCTATCCAATAAAACTGAATGCCGTTACGTTTTTGACGGTTTAAGTCACATGACTGGATTTTCGACGGGTCAGGCACTATTTAACAGTCGCACATTTTTGAACGTCAACCAATCGGATTACAGGATGTGTGTCACGTGCTTTAGAAAATTGACGTATCCTCGTCTGTTTGTGTGTATTAACAGTAGACGTGGTAGATGCATCTCAATCTAGCAGTTCGAATAGACAAACATAGCATATTACTGTTGCCATATGTTCTATTGTTGAAAGTATGTATTGTTCTTTAGCGTTGACATTTAGTTTGTCTTATTTCTGTTAAGTGTATATGGATAAACCGTATCACGATTCTCATAAGTTTTATTGTACTATCGAGTATGAGTCTGACAATTGTGCCAACTTTGGACACACTTGGTAATCCTCTTGATGTTAGCTAAGTGTACACCCAGATAGCGCATGTACGCGGACGACCATTGTTGTCTAATTTGTTAAAAACGACACTTACCAGTTCCCGTTAGTTTGGATTGAACAGGAGTCCATTTAATCTGTATGGACGGACGTACTGTAAGAACAACTGGAGTGACGGATTTGGATGTCTTTTCTTCCAAAGAAGGGTCTAATGATGTATGTTGTTTTAAATGGACAGCACCAATGCCTGGGTTTATAAAAAAGATAATATATACATTAGCATCAAATCTATGAAAAGTGAAATCACTTTGAAATATCTGAAAACTAATTTCTATTAATTAGTTTTTAACTAAAATTGTATGAGTTGATGTCCGTCTAAAGTCAAAGTCAAATTCAATGTCAAAATGTTAATCTGTAATTAGCACTAAACATAGTGCCATGGCTGAAAACATTACACAACATATACAATACATGTGATCATTACAAATAATTATGCAAAATTGTATCCCGAGGAATAAACAAAATATTCGTATATATCCGTCAGGTCTCCGGGCAGTACCAAAGTAAATTGACAATCTGATAGTCTGGCAACAAGATAGTTATAAAGAATGATACATGTCATAGAAGTATACATGTCATAAACTATTACTGACAAATTTAATAAAATGTTGCAGAATTTCTGTATCTTTAGAAGTTAGTAGATATGAGAATGTATATGTATCATTGAATGTCGTAAACCTGGGGATAAAGTCAGATATGTTAATACAAAGATTTATCCTGAGATCATGATATAAAGGGCAAGTACATATAACGTGCTATGGTGTTTGTCCACAAATAATCTAACCTAACATCAAATACCTAGGTAAATAGTAAACACTCACCACTTCCCCATGGTGTAGTAATCACAGGGCTCATTGCAATGTTTACTGGTTGGCATGATGTAGCATCAACTGATGTGGTGGATTGGCTTGTGTTTGTTTTGCAATGCAGGTCTGGTGATGTTGTTCCTACAAAATATATTCTGTCTAAACCGCATTCATAAAGAAGTTTCATATACTTTTATTAACATAACTGTCATAAATTTACATTGAATGACGTAATTTTAGTATCACACAAAAAAGTTATATCGTCACTAGTGACGATATAACTTTTTTATATAAGACAAACATTTACGTAAAGTTATATAATAAACAGTATAATTAACAGCATAAATTTGATACTGAATTCATGTCACGAGGGAAAAAAGTGGTAATTTAGTTAATAAAACGAGTTTTTAACCAGACTACCACTTTTTTCCTCGAGTGACATAAATTCAGTATCAAATTTATGCTGTTAATTATTCTCTGTATATCAATAAACGTTTATTAGCAGTATACGTATGACGATTAAGACGTCCCTATGCAACAAACATAAACAGTTAAACAATAAAGGTGAGCGTATTACAGTGTGTGTGTATGAGAGAGAGAGAGAGAGAGAGAGATAGCGTGAGTGCTTGCGTGCATACGTGCGTGCGAGCGTGAGTGTGCAGGCGAGCGTGAACGTTCCCATGGGACATTACGACGGAGGCTACTTTAGCAGTGATCTCAATGTTCAGATGTATAGTGCTGGCACACTGAAATGCCACGCCGTAAAAGCATGACATGATGCCCTACCTAGTGGCATTATACTGACACAAGGCCGACCTTTTCTAACATTACCCTGTATATGCGAAACGTCAAGGAGGGAGCTACTAAACTCAGCTGTATTAGGTATTTGGTATGGCCCGACCGCGAATTGAAACCACGATCTCCCCCATGTCAGGCGAACACTCTGCCACTAAACCAAGCCATGGAATATAAACGAATATCTATTTTGCATAGGACAAACATGATTTTTGAATCGTTGTGCTTTGATTTCAACCTGCATACATATTCAAGGCGTCTATTTTAAGTTTGAAATAAAAATTGTTTTCTTTTTGCAATTATAATGTATATATCTTCAGTTGGGGAAAAAATATGCACACATTTCAAACATTGATGCAATGTTACGCGCATGTTTGAACCAAACGATGCAATTTTAATTGAACATGTTTTATTGTTTCAAAATTAATATAGGTCATGCTGTCATTTGTTTTTTATTAAAAATGCAATATTATTTGTTTCTGTCAATTAGAATGTGTTTAACTATATGTGATTTCTTCATTCTATGTTTTTAGCTACATTATCATTTTTAAGTGTTCATAGCCTAATATATATTTACAGTACGGGTAGATATAGTTACCTCATTATTATATAGTTACGTTCGATGTAAGTACTGTAGCAGGCAGACATATGTGCTGTAGTGTTGACAATTAATCTACAGTATTGTACTATGCCACTAAAATCACAGCATGCTCGTGTGTTTAAAATAATGGACTAGACCAAACCAAACCAAACTTAGACACCTGAGTCGATGTTAGAAAGCGTGAGATGTCTTGCTTCCTACATTAAATCTTATGAAAAGACTCAAACCAAGTCTGCTACTTTGTTCTCTTGGTTGTGTTTGTTGCTCCCAAAGGATCACCCATGTTAGCATTTATTAACAATGACACTTGCGTTCGTTCGTTTAGTCAGTGTGGTGGCTGTAAATTCACCCCCGCACACCCCCGCTCCCCACCCCCCCCCCCGCGCCCCGTGCAACGATCAACGAACTCAATATAGGAGGCTTTGAAGTATAATAATACTTAAGCCGGTGCTAGGGGCGTGTGAGTGAGGTGTTGCTTCCACATTTAATTTACCTCTCATAAACAGATTCAATACAATCGAGTATGCTACCTTATTCTCTTGGTTGTGTTTGTTGATTCAAAAGGATCGTCCTTGTCAGTATTTATTAGCAATCACACTAGTCTAGCGTTCGTGTAATGCAGTGTAGTTAATAGCAAGAACAGTGTTTCTTCTGCATTTATACCTGCAATTGATGTATCGGTTATATCGTCTAACTGTCTTTCTCTTTTGTTCATCTTATAGTCTATGTCGATATTTGGCTGCATGTCATCCTTCATTTGAACCATTTCTTCATCCACATTGGTTTTTATTCCTACAATAGCGTTGATTGGTTCAAAATGGTGTTCTCTTCTGTCGCTAGGGTTGGGCTCATCTTCGGTCGTATTTGAAGTCTTCTTGCCGGAAACTTTGTGTAAAGCTGCAATACATTACACGAGTCACTTTATGTCTGAATAACAGTTAGATACGTAACTGGTAAGACAAACTTAGCTATATGTGTGTTGCGGCAATGTCAGATTGAACCCTGATAATGGCTTAACATTTGTAAAAATGTGTTATTGCATGCACTTTATATAATGTATAACAGCAAACCATCTTTAAAATATGCTTATCTATCTCAAGTTTGGATTCAGATTACCTTTTAAATGTGCTGTACACGCGTCTTTTATTCGTATACGTGTTCCTATGGTAGTAATACCTATTTCGTTGAAATCATCTGCTGACATTTGTTTCACCATTTCCAGACCAATCTACAATTACAAAAGTGACCATTGAAACATAATTTTAATATTCCTTGATCAACCGTTTCGCTGAAACGCAGTGTACATGCAGGATACTGGTTTTATTGTGTATTTAGCAAGACTGAATAATGAGAATAAAGTTTATTTACCATCGTGATAAATCCTTAAATGCATTACAAATACCTTAAACAATCGAAATGTTTGCAAATTGTCTTCCTCAAAATATAGGATACAACACATTATATTTAAAGATAAAGGCCAGTTGATAGAATATATATTCGCGTAGTTAGAACAATGCCATTTACTGAAGAAAACAAAATCTGTGATCAAACGAACATACTGCATCATACGCAAAATGCCTTCTTTGTTATTATTTGACGAATAAGTCTAAGATTAAATAAATAAATTAGATACATTGCCTCAAAATAACTTGGTAATGGTATTGTTACGCAAATGGTGAATAGCAACATATTTTGTGACAGAAATATCATACACATTATTGAAAAAAGCATGCATTCTTATGAAGGCAAATACAACAGCAAACATTGCATGTAACATTCACAAAATATTTTTAACCAAAAATACTTGACAAAAAAAATTAATTACATTACACGTTTAGAAGTAAAGAACGGGACACCGAACGTATACAATGGTTGATGACAAGAGTACTGCCTTTTGGACGCTCACTGGCATAAGTTCCGCTTGCGGTTTAAAGTAGGTCATTGGTAATCCAAACCTCACTCTTACTCTATAACCCAGTTCGAATACATTAGTTGATTCTCTTCACGCGGAAATGCAGATTGTTCGTTTCCAAATTCCGGGAACACATTACGCGTTTCTATTCTCAAAAGATGTAGACGTTTTACGGAGATGTTCGGATGCTTGAATGTATTTTTAGGTTTACTGCGTTTTGTGAATGCAACATTTTCTGTTCGGCTTTTGTATTTGCTTACTAGTATATTCAGTTATATACAATTTAACAAGTGTGTGATCCCTTAAACATAAACGTAAATCTTTATTTGCAGTATTATTTAACTACATGTTAGCTGCTTTTACAATATTTTAAATGATAATATAGTGGCCGTGTAAGCCATCACATGTAATATGTGATAACAATGAGAATCAATCCCATACAGTTTTATACAAATAAACACTAAAGTACGATTAACCAGTAAAACTACTTAAACAAGGGTTAACATGAATGTCAATCCGAATTAATTCTCACTTTAGTATTCATGAGTACTTCGAGGAACAGTCCTTAATCACCAAGTACATTTACCCTTTCAACTGATGGTGTTTCAATGTGTTTATAGGTTGTAAAATATAAATTTGTCTTCACTCTTATAATATGATTATTCTGTATTGCTTACTTATTATATATATATATCATTACACATATACACATATACATGTACATACTGAAATATATTAACAGTCCCTATAGTTGCTTATTATACAAAGACAAATATTAGTCATAACGTTGTCAACCTATATATTTTATTAAGCATAATACACTTTATTGCAAATACACAACATGTGTTACTATATGACCTATGTTTTAATCATCATTCAAGTAATGTAGTACAATGTTCTCAGTTTATCTTTGATTATACTAACGTTGCATATAGAAGCTTGTGTCGCATGTGCATGTATATATGTATGTATGCACCGCCTTTTAATATGTATTACAACACTGATAACAATTAATAACACTAAAAAGGAAACATATTTAGTTTAAACTTATTTTTTTAACATCGAGTGTAACGAAAGCTCTCAACTTATATGAATCACTATCGATGTCTTAGGAATAAAGTAATAAGCAAATGAAGATACAGTGTCTGACTCAGGGACACAACCATTATGGTGATGTCGGAGATCCTTCGATCCTTGTTCCGACGCTCTACCACTAGTCCACAGCGTTTTACTGTTAAACATATATTAAATACATTACCATATGGTCTTCAAAATTCTGTGCGTAGTTGTCGAGACCAATTTGTTTCAGGACAGTGCGTATATCATTCTCACCTTAAAAAAAGAAACATCTAATATGTACACAGGTCGTCATTAAACGGTTACAACCGAAGTAACTCCAATACATTTAAATTATTGACAATGTTTTCATCTCGAATAATGTTTCCGTTACCTGTGTACATGTAGTTAGTCGACCTAGTTTATATGCTCCAGATATTATTTGCTTACGGTGCTTAGGTTGCATGAGTAAAATACACTTTAAGTGGAAAATCTCGTGGTACACAACACGATACACACATCTTAGGTTATTATCAAAACGTTAAACGCTGACTCAATTACTCAAATAGCGCTCCTCGTTGTAACTGTGTCTTTATGCATTTTGGCTAATTCTGGTATTTAGGCGATCAAATTTAATGCAAGACATCTTTCACTTTAAAGATATCGAGTAGAACATGTTGTACAGGTACAAAGGCATCGCTATACTTTCCCAAAAGAATGGTTTGCCTCTTTCGGGTCTCGATAAAACAACATTCTGATTTCCGATTGATTGTCATGCGTTATATCTGCTGAGCTATACGGTCATTTGTGAAATCTTTATATATTTTGTACTATTTATTAAAACAAAGTAAACGGTTTATCAAATTGAAACTTAGTTTCTGTCTTATAAAAAATGTGTGCGCGATAGTTTTGTGTAATGTCTGTTTACTGCTAGAAATTAATCGTATAATGTTTTAACAACTATCGTAAAGTCATAATTATGTTCATGTTTTTTGTGTGAAATATGTTCGGCAGCCGTATTAATCGATGTTACCTGTATGAAGGCTAGATACACCAGGCACATTTTACACATCGATTTCTGTTTATAAACCGACTTAATGGACGTTTGTCGAACTAAACCTACTTCACTCGTGACTCATTCATATTCATGAGCTAGTATTGTTGTTTTTTATTGATTATACACGAGCATCTTTGTATTTTATTTGTACCATTTATTTAAAGTATAGGGTATATAGCTTTATGTGTAGATGTGGTTTAATCTTGGCAATAAATCATACAGCGACCATGTTGTGATTGTGACACGTATACTTTATTGGTTCATTATTTGCATAGCTATAAAACATGAGCAAGTGTGTGTAGTTGTTAGATACCACTAAATATTGATGTTTTACAGCGAATAAATACGTGCTTAAAAAGACACTTCAAATGCAACCCTCAAACATAATATATAACGGTCGCATGACAAACAGACGACATTCATATTGATTTAAAACTAGCTCTTTGGGAAGGCGTCTATAATTTCTTAGTCAATGACAAATCGAGGAATTAGCACGAAACTACTGTATATTGCTATTATAACAATAAGTCAGCTTTCACACCGCATTACGTTTGTGTAAATATGATAACACAATGTATTCATTTAAGAAATTTCATTCCTTAAAAACTGTGCAGTTTTAAAAATAATCCCTAATTATTGTTATATGATTTAGACGGCATTGTAACATTGGGTATGAGTTTTATGTTCGTTATGTTAGCTCTTATGTTGTATGTTTGAGAAATTTACTGTACACATTATACAGTTCAGTTATATACTACATTGTAATACAAACTTCTAACACCCCGTAGTATAATAGTTCACATGTCAATCGATTTACATCATCGTCGTTCATTTTAATGAAAACAGTGAGTTGCAGGAGCACCAATCTCACAAATAGGTCACCATAGAACACACTGTTGGAATACTGCTCAAATGTACCTGTACGTAATTTAATTACATGAAAATGGAACAAAATCATAAAGAAAAGTAATATATACAATAAATTGTATTATGGGATGGAAGCATAAATTACTGAATAAAATGTTGCCATTGTCAATATCATCGTCATTCATTTATGTTACCTAACAGGAACTTATCATTATAAAGCTGCTTAGATAAGTTTACTCCTTACTTATCAAAAGTAACACCTCTCACGCCCCTTACCACCGGCTTAAACGATACTTTATAGCCACACATACTGGTTTGTTGTTCCCAAGAGAAGTAATAACACTACCGATTTGTAGTCGGGGCTACTTTATTAGCCGCCACACAGACTAAACAAACGCTAGTGTGAATGTCAATACATAATGAAAATGTGATCCCTTGGAAGCAGCAAACACAAATAAGAGAGCGAAAAAGCAGACTCGGTGTTACTGAGTCTGTTGATGAGAGGTAATACAAAAATGGTCCGGTTAGTAAGATAAGTGATACAAACACGTGTATTCTGTCACATTGATAACATATTTTATTTCTATCCAAGATATATGAATAACATGATTAAGAAGTTGTATAAGTGTATATTTGGCTACGAAGCATTCGCTAAATAGCTGATATCGAGTTTTAAAGCAAAAACTGGTATAAAGCACCGATGCCTATTAAGACAACAATTATAAAACAATATATATATATGAAAAAAACTCGTGATCATTCTTTCACTACACTCTTGAATTGAACTTGTACCTCTAAATGTAAACGTGAACACTTTTTCTTGCTGAGTAGATTACTAGCAATCATAGAATAAGTGGTTTATGTAGTTGCGATCTTAATGCCGGATTAATTTTCACTGTTATGCGGGATAATATCAAATAATGTACTGCATATACTAAAGGGAATAAAACTGTTGCGAACCGTACCTCCATCAACCGTAGGCGAGCCTAATGGTCCCGGATTCGCCTCAACACCGGCCATAAGCAGAAGTAATCCAATAAACGCAACAGACCCGACCATCGTCAGGCCTCCGTTGTAGTTTACACATACCCGCAGAAGGATGACGTCTAATCCTGATCCATGACGAAAAGTACCTATACGACAACGGTACGTGCTTAAGTCGACGCCCATTTAGGTAGCTTAATGTAAAAGTAAAAATGATTTTGAAATTAAGTATGACATTTACTCCATGAGTACACATAACATCGAGAAGTGAGAAAACTTATATTTTCAGAAAAAATGCGAATTTCCTCACTTTGAGAAGAAAATAATCCTATATTTAGACAACCAACACATATTCTATTTGTTATAATGTTTATACTCACAACTTGAAACTTATGCAGAAAAAAACATAATGCGCCAAAACAATGACGTCAATAACGTCAACAACGTCAACAGCGGCATTACGACGTCATTTTCGGTATTTCACATTTGAAATATAAACAATGAAAACATAAGGTTTTATTTTAATCATGAAATCCACTATTTCAATGGAAGTATATAATACATAAATACAAAATGATAAAAAAATGATATTTGCACAATACTGTACACATAGTTATAAAAGTTGAAATGAAACATATCCTTCAGAACCTCTTTTAAGCCCCACAGTGAACATTTTGCCACTGACCGTTCCAAGGCTGTACCCCTTTTGTCAACCCTTTTGTGTTTGTCGTGTCACATAATTTGTACTATTTTCCCGTATAGTGCTTGTATGTTTAAATGCGGTAATTGACTGTGTTTAGCGAGTTATACGTTTATACGTTTTACGTGCAACAGACGTCACGCATACCTTATTGTCATCCTAATTAAAAAAGATAAATAAAGACATCTAAGTCAGACTATCATGTAACAGGGTACGTAGCAGTATTATCAAAATAACAGTATAACACACATATGCTCATGTGTAAATGAATATTAAATAATACAAATGCTAAGACATTTACAATGCAAGAAATATAACATAATAGAAGGCAGAACAAGAGAATACACCACTTTTGAGAGTGAAAACACCAAACTTAACCATCCATTCAGGATATAGGTAGATGTCATCATAGGGTCCATAGTGCATCGGGTCATCGCACGATTTAAGAGGTAAGCATAGTGGCAAACTGTAAATGGGTCAACCACCAGACATGCAGTTCGTTGTAAATTGGTAAAGGAATAACCTCTTTTGATCAAATGTCTAACACATTTAATAACGATTGTATAGGAAATCACTGACTGAAGGCAATATATTCTTCAAACATTTAGAAAGGAATTATCGATGTCGATTGTGCATAATACAACAAATATTAGTGCTGAAATGACAAGCCGGAGTATAGCATAGCAAATCTGGAATATTTATGGTAATTTAACATAAGTGTGGTAGTATCTCTGTTAACGTCTGAAATAATTGTAGTTAAAAATGTCATTTCTAGTTGTGCTTTATACTTATAACAAATATAGGATATTCAGCGTTTGGTTAATATTAAACACATGCTTTACACTATTCAAAATTACATGCACAATTTTAACAATTTCAACGAGCCACCGAATTAAAATAGCATAACTATTCAGAAATGGATTGCACAAATACACTTACCTTTAACCAGATTATAATTTACATTGTCGAGCTACACGTGCAAACATGTTTCAACAAACAAGAGACTAAAATTCCATCTAGGACATATAGTAAACTCTAATGATAAGATCAGCTTTAGTGGAATATATAGTAGCGGTACCAGCATATTGTCGCCCCGCAGGAAAACCCAAGCAGTTTAAAATGTGTTAGCCACAGTTCTCAACCCAAGCACACCATCGCCAGCAAAACACGGTGATATGCTTGTTGTTAAGAGTCGTGATTAACACATTTTAAATTGCTTTAGTAAACACCGCTCGGGAAAATCCCTTAGTACCGCTACTTTACTACTCACCAATCGATTCATCGATTCAACAAACATAATCTTCTGTCTCTACTAGATTAGTTTAATTTACCATTTCATGTTTTATAAATAACTAATAACTAAAACCTTTGAAAGCATCAGGCCAAATCAGACGGAACCGAACAGTAGTCTTCATCATCGCTATACATCATAATCTATCATGCATTTTACTTATACGCTTATGTATCTTGACCATTATCTAGTATGTACCTCTTATCATCATAAGCTGACACACTTTTGCTTGTTTATTACATAACTGTTTAGATCATGTTTCTTTTGTCTGATACCTTTCATTTTGTGATAACCTTCTGTTGCCGTAAGTAAAATGTTCTTATAGTTATCTTATGCGTTATATGCTTTTAACACATGTTTAATAACCTTACATTTCGTACCATTACATGTCTGACAATATGCAAAAACAAAAGGTTAGTGTTGTGGATACCAACAATATTTAAGTCTGATTGTTTAAGGTATGTAATGGCAAATCATATGGCATCAACAAGATGGACTTATCTTCGTGAAATGAAACAAGAAAATGGAAGTTCTGAACTAACTGAATCCGTATTTAGAATAACCGCTGATGTTAAAAATGCAAAACATGTTTTTTGTGTATTTGCCTCATCTTTTAGATACGTTAAAGCCAAATGCTCCTGATGCAATTGCTATTTACAATTAGCTAGATTGTAAATTGGAAACGGTGTATATTATCCAGAAACATTACTTAATGTAGGTACTTTTAACACAAATTTTGGTATGATATGTTTTGATTTAAGCTATAAAAGTGCTGAAGTCAGCATCGAACCAAAACAACTAAATTTGAGATCAAATTAAAGTGTATGCGTTGGTTCGGTATGATGAAGATGATGTTATTCATATTATTGGAAATGAATTAGTTATAGTTTAATGTAACTTATAATAGATATGATTACACAGCTTACTCAGATACTTTAAAAGAAGGGCAAATCAAAAGTTTAGCAAAAGCATATGAAAACGAAAGTGAACTAACGCTCATGTTAAAAGATAACCAACAAACTCGGGACTTTCCTTTCCTGCTAACAGCGACTCAAATTAAAAATACCATTAAAGCTAAAAACAACGGTCATGGCTTAGACATAAATTTATCGAAATTACAAATGAGGTCTCGATATAAAAATGGAGGCTTTTTAGGAGCATTAAGTGGTTTGTTGACTAAATCAATATTACTGTAAGGAGCGCGAATATTATTATGACAAAAATACTAGTCTAATAATAAATCGTTTTGTGATAAAAACATGTTGACTAACTTAAAAAGTAGAAAGACTAAAATCACTTGGTGAAAAAATTACTAAAATCTTGATTGTTAAGCCGGTTATTAGTACTAAATATAAGCTTGGTCTTGGGGCATCAAAAAACAAGAAAAGGCATTGAGATGGACTGATAAGTTAGCCAATGAACTTTCTGTTATGACAAAAATACTAGTAATAAATCATTTTGTGATAAAAACATGATGACTAACTTAAAAAGTAGAAAGACTAAAATCACTTGGTGAAAAAATTGCTAAAATCTTAATCGTTAACTAAAGCCTGTTATTAGTAATACATATAAGCCTGGTCTTGGGGCATCAAAAAACAAGAAAAGGCATTGAGATGGACTGATAAGTTAACCAATGAACTTCATAAACCTATACGAAGAAAGTTCACTCAACGCTGTGTGATTGTTAATGAAACTGATAAAACATTGTCGGCTGACATGCAATCGTTTTCAAATTATAAAAAAGGTGTAAAATACCTGCTCACTGTTATTGATGTATTTAGTAAATTTGCTTGGGTTACGCCTGTTCAGAATAAAACTGGTTTAGAAATTGCTTAAGTTTTCCAAAAGATTATAAATACAGGGAGACAATGTACATTTCTGTGGTTTGATCAGGATGTAGAATTGTATAACAATGTATCACACGTTTAATTTAGGAAAAGCTGTAGTAATTGAACGGTTTAATAGGACATTAAAGGAGAGGATGGGGAAATATTTTACACCAAACAATACAAATACATATTTAGACGTGTTGCAGGCAATGTCTGAGAAGTATACTAATACAAAACATCGTAGTATTAAAATGACACCGAATGAAGCAACTGATAAAAAAATACAGGAAAAGTATATTTCAACTTGTATGCAAAGACGAAAGATAATCAAATTAAGCCAACGTTTAAAATAGGAGACAATGTTAGAATCAATAAATATAAAATAACATTTGAAAAAGAGTATACACTTTAGTGGACAGAAGAAATATGTGTTATTGATGAAATTCATTAAACAAATCCTGTCACATACAAAATAAAAGACTCAAACAATCAAAAGATTTGACGGGACATTTTAAGAATTAGAAATGTTAAAAGCTGATCAAGAAGTATTCAGAATTGATTTTTTTTTTATAAGACATGATTATACATATTGGTTAAGTGGAAGGGTTATAATGATTATTTTAATATTTGGGTTCCATTTAAGGACATTCAAATTATAAAAAAATAACACTGTTACCATTAGAACGAAGATTTCGTAGGTCGAATAACCCAGCGATTTTTCTAGAATTTTTTACTACGCAATACCAGAAATTACTGATTATAGAGGCATTTGTAATAAAACTTCAACTGCTTAAGACGTTTTTATTTGGATATTAAAATATTTAACAAAAAAATAATATAAAATGTACGTAAATTATATATTTGTTGGCATAAAACAAACATTTAGAGTATGTGTCTTAACAAAATCATGTATAAGTGTTTAAAAACTATGTATTAATCTCTAGTCAGGTATTCAGGTTAATCTGTTAATGTACCGTTTAAATCACATAATGACCCATACATTCATATTAAATGAACGATTAACTATCTGTAGAGTGTAAATAATCACCTTAATGCATAGAATATCATTTTACTGTAGTTATGAGTTAAACTTTTTTTAATTATTTCAGGAACAATATCATGCTATCAGGTCTCTATGCTGATATCACAAGTCTGCCGGAACATTTGAAAACTCACAAAGATGATTGTGACAATATATGCTAGTTTGTACAGATGCTGTGTCATTATCTGAGTGAGGGGTCTGGGTCAGAATGCATGTGTGAGTGAGATCAGTGGATGTCAGTTTGTTTTGATAATGTCGGCTCTGTTTAGGGTGTAAATAGTTAGCCTGGGAGAGGTATGCCTGGTTTATTGTTAGAATGTGTGAATCTTTCTAAAACTAGTCAGTTCATGCTAGACTGTTAAGGGAAGAGGAATAAAACAAAGCCTGGTAGAAGAGACTGGAGTTTTGAATTTACTTTTATACATGGTGTCATAAATGTGGAAATATTACAGAGACATTTACCAGTAACAATGATATATGCTCAAATTGGGTACACATTCTTTACGATTAGTACTATGACAGGCTAACACAACTTGTATTCGAACGACTGACGCGTTATCGATCCAGGAGCAGTACAAGACACACCCTAATGGAAACAGTGCTTGAGTGTTACGGCAAAGGACGAACAGGTGAGAAATTTAATTTGGAAATGTCGACAGAAAAAAAGTGTTTTAAATAGATGATAAGAGAGATGATTTCAATTTTAACATCGTTAACTATCCACACCTGGATGGAGATGTGCCTCGTGCTACCTCATACGGAGTTTATATCTCCCAGCTCATTCGATTTGCTAAAGCGTGTAATGATGTTATAGACTTCAATGATCGAAATCAAGTTATTACAAGTAAACTTCTTCAGCAGGGTTTTCGTTATCACAAACTACGTAGATCTTTCTCTAAATTCTACCGCCGCAACGAGGGCCTACTGAAAAAGTACAACACCAACCTTAAACACTTCTGCGTCTAGGTATATCACAACCCTCATTTTATGGAGTTGTGGTCTATAAACTTCGAAAGTTAGAGTGGTCTGGCGGGTTTCCTCACCGCTTTACAAATTTAATCAGGAAGTTCGTCAGAAAAGGATATAACCCTTTGGTTTTACAGCGCACTGCATGTTTAGTGATTGACCCCTCTAAAGTCAATCATTGCGCTTCACTTTTAACTTGTGCGATGACTGGACTACCTCTTGGGACTCTCTGATTGTACCTACTGAAACCCCAACTAAGGGAGGTGGGTGCATGAGCTTTCGTCCCTCGGGTTTTCTGGTCGTACCCTAGATTGGTTTTCTCTTTAGCTGCAACTACTATGGTTGTTCAGTACGATTCTGGATACATCCTAAGATGTTTATTATTTTGTATGTTTCTTTAGTTAGTTTCTCTGAATATGGACTTTATTGTTAGAGAATTCCTTTTGATGGATGTAGTTTTGTTTACACTGTCTTGTCTATTTGGGCGATGAGGACAGGATAATAGCGAGGATTGTGCGCATATTAAATCGATTCAAGCTAACCAGTAGGCCTTATTGCCTACTGACCGTTCCAAGTCGGTAACTCTGTCTTTACCATCCTTTCTGTTGTTTTTTGTCTCTTTCATTGTATTGTCAAGTCCTTGTTTGAAGTACAGTGCGGACCTACGATGCCATTGTGTTCGGACGCTGTGGTTTCTATAGGACCCTATATATCATTTTCTTTTTAAAAACATCAAAATAAAATCATTTATTGTGTTTATAATAATAAAGAAAAATTAATCGAACAATTAAAAACATTTGCCCCGGAAGTATGCGAACTCGGGATATACCTACACTCCCATGGGATAAAATATTTTAGATGTCATGTGACCTTTTTCAATATAAACGTTTATTTTTATATCTTTCTTGACTTCCGTTTTGTGTCATGTGACCATTTACAATGTAAACGTTTATATTTAGATCTTTCTACAATGCTATCTTGTTCCACGTGACTGTTTACAATATAAATGCTTATATTAATTTAGACTACACAGTTGATGAATATTTGATAATGGATATGCTGGCGGTTATTATATTTGGCGGATCAATGTGATTTCCGCCAAATTAAAAAAAACAACGTTTACCATCTTTTCGTTTCGTTCGTTTTTACCTTCAATGTTTGTTATTTAACTTTAAAATGGCGAATTTGGAAATAAGGGATTAATAAATTATAAAACTGTTCTTTGAATTGTAGTAGGAGTCGAAGTGGTCATAAAATAACTGTGGCACTCACGCATTAGTAAACACAATTTATATTTAAGATACCGTTAGATGCCGATAGTTAAACTGTAATTATATAGAGAGATGATGGTGAATGATTTTCACTTTTCCTACATTGTCAGTCTGAATAAAAGTGAAACTAAACATGCTCGATAATTGCTAATAAATTTAGAAAGGGCACTGAAAGTGTGAATAATTATCATAGCGACGATTTGGTTAGTGTGTCAATATAATACAAAACAATGAGTGTAAAAACGCATTTATACATGATTTTATATACAGTTAAACTTATATTATTATGCTAAAAAAGAAATATAAAAAGATCGGACGGGTTTAAAAAATATATAATTATTTTTATTTACTGTTCAAAGCAATTGCCGATTATAGGATTAGATGATAAACAGCAATTCACTACTTGTATCTGCATTAATTAGTTCTCCTCCTTGTTTATAAATTTGCCATATATATGGAAATTAAATCAATGGCAATTCATTTTTGGCGGTAGTTTATGATCTTATGAAGCTTCATAGTAGGAGTAATATAAAGAAATATAATAATATTGGCGGTGGATTTATTTTGGCTCTTCCGGTCTTGACCAAAATATAGCCAAAATAATTATTTTGGCTCTTCCGACCTTGACCAAAATATAGCCAAAATAAATCCACCACTAATATTAATACGTATACAGTACTGTAAATAAAATGCTTTATTATGAATAATACATGTTTTGCGTCTTTTATTAATAAGGATGTTCGAGGTTTAAAAAAAGAGATATTATATCAGATTTTTTTATATAATGGAACAAAGAGGTATAGAAAATGAAAAAAAAAAACAAGTATAGAAAACAATTAGTGGTAAACAAGCAGCTCCAAGTAGAATATGAGGTAGTTCATGATGATTGTATGGACACGAAATCAAGCAAAGTCAACAATCGAAACAGATTGCTACTTGAAATGGATAAGTATCAACGAGAACTGAATATAAACAGGGAAGAGCTTCTTGAACTAAATACAAGATAGCAAAAGGTGTAACAATAAAATATTCCACGATAGATTATGATATGTACAGCGATGATGAAGACTACTGTCCGGTTCCGTCAGTCTTTTATGTGATTTCAAATGTTTTTAGTTATTAGTTATTTATAAAAAGAGAGGGTAGATTAAAATAATCTAACCTATAGTATAGACAAAATATTATGTCTGTTGAATTTATAAACCAGATAGACGAGTAGTATATATTTCTTTAGATCATGTAATGTGACCGTTTACACTGTAAACGTTTATTTTTAGATTGCCCTTTTTTATGGTGAGAACTAAAATTGTATAATGCGTTTCATACTTAATAATATGTCAAGGGAAATAATAAACCTTAAAGCAACTTTAAAATTAGTAGACGGCGCATTATAGTATTATTTTTATTGAATTGATAAACTAGATTGATGAGCAGAATAGTAGCGGTATCAAGTATTTGTTTCGAGCGGGGTTTACTCAAGCAATTTAAAATGTGTTAGTCACATATTAACAACAAGCATTTCACAGTTTTATCTTGGCGATGATGTGCTTGGTTGAGACTTGGGTTGAGACTTGGGTAAATAGAAGACATGTTCAACACATAACACATTCATTTTGCAATTTAAATTTAATTAAATAAGTTGACCTTTATCCCGAATATGTTTATATAAATGGCAACTGTAATGATTCCTTCTATACAAACATGACATATTAAACATGGTGCGTTATAGTTGTGCTACATACATATTTTTGAAAAAAAGTAGAGAATACGATTTGAACCAAATATCTTCAATTATAAAAATAACCGCAATATATATTAAGGAAAAACTGATTGTAAATTGTCGTTTAACTATATTATATGCCGATATTTCCAGGTGTGAACGTAAAAGGAGAAATATGTAAAAAATTGTTATTTCTTAAGGTTTCGCGACTTTACTGAACATTAATAAGAAATTCGGTACCTTGAAAATGATAACATTTTTGACAACTCTCGTTAAGAATATTCGCGGCATGTATTGTTATGATGTTCTCCTCTATACAAATAAGTTGCAATGATTTATTATCGGAATATATTACTTAAAATTTAGGGGCAAAACACACAAACCTTCATAAAAAAAAGAAAGATACCTGTACCAGGGCTGTTCAAATAATACGTGGACTTTTTCGATATCGCACTCATTTATTGACGTAAACATTTAAGATTCATACATGTTGTAATCCAACTCATAAGAAATCAAATGATTTAAACAAAAAATCTGAACCATGTCTAGTTACGTTGTAATGAATGATATGATAAGGCGACATATCTATGGAGCTGTCCAAAATGTGACGTCTTTATTTCATAACTGCATTTCGGGAATGGCTAAAAAGATCGTGGGCAAAAATACACAAAACTAAAGTAGCATTGTCACTGGTATGCCAAAATTACAATTATGACATTTTATGAATATCGAACAAGGAGAACTATGATAAATATGAATAAATAGACGAACACTTCCTAGCTTTTAAGTTGAAAGTGATGACATCAGAAAAAATCACGTAACACTAAAATGTTAATAAAATATTAAATAATATGAACTTTTAATAAAAAAAATAATTTAATATAAAAATGAAATACAAAAGCGTAAAATTTTAAAATCTTACATATTTTCTTCAAAATATATATGTTAATATATTAAAAATACCGAAATATGTTCAATAAACATGTCTTTCGGAATGACTATACTATTTGTTTTCTAAATATGTTGAATATGTATCATGTGTATGCTAAACTCGATCGAATTCGTATGATCTCTTTCCAAAGCTGGTATATACTTATAAAACATTATTATCCAACAATGATGTAAAATGTTTGTTTAATGCAAATCATGGATAATACAAAAAATCTAATTAAATAACTATTGCGTTTGTTATTTCTAGCATGTTTCGTCATTTTCAATGTAAGGTTGTTTTTGGTTTTCAAGGCGACGCCGTGGCACACAAATGATGTGCTCCGTGGCGGCTACAGTGAGGTTGTAAAAAGTCGTATTTCTTGATTTTTTTTTCAAATAATTGTGTAATATTTACAGATATGAAAGTGATTATATAACCTTTATTGCCATATCATTTAATTTACTTGATTTATAAAAGTGTAATAACTATTAAAAATGTCCACGTAATATTTGAACGGCCCTCGTATATGGTGTCTAAACCTTGGCAAACGTAAATTAATCAAATGTGTCATGATTGAGTCTACTGTGATGTTGGTACTATTTAACTGCTCACACACAATGTTACAGCCGTGCGCGCGGATCTTTCATATACTGATAACATCACAGAATGAAGATTGTATTGTTTAAAGAGTCATCAACGCATTATATGTTCCTAATAGCCGCTCCAGAGAGCGAGGATACATAGGTAAAAGGAACCGGCCCTATTCTGTCCATGGAATAGATTGCTATAGTTTTTAATTCATTCTAAAATGTATCAAACGACCGATCGTTAGGTATTGACTTTTATGAGTCATTCCAATCATTAACATGATTTACCAAAATATTCGGTTATGATATCGACGATAATACAAGAGCATAGACTGATTGTTTGTACATGTTTTTGATAGCTATAGACTTACCGCTTAGTTTCTTTTTTCTTTTTTTTACCATAAACATGCATATATAATTTAATTCTGCAACATCACTATAACGAATAATATACTCTTATCATTTAAAATGTATATTCAAAAATACCAATTGATTTTAAAATGAATATATATCAATTACCTTTCTAATGAAGTTCTCTTGTAATTACTAGTTTCCTATGTTATTCATTTCTGACACTCTAGTAAACCTTCGCAAGCAAAGGCGAAGTTGTTATGCAGAATGTGATGATCGGGTAATTGCGCATGCGCGTTTTAACTTGCGTGTATGTCCTTGATTGTAACACGTGTTTGTTTTAACGCACGTAACACTCATAAATCGGAATAAAAGATATACGTCACTTTGGCCCTTATATCCGCACTTGTAAGATATCGTATTACGCGTTGTTTAAATATACCTAGTCGCATCGAGATACTTTAAACTAAAAGTTATTGCATCAGAATGACAATTTGATATTAACAGCCTAAAATAACTATAGACGAACACTAGTGTGAATATCATAAACTGTAATAAAGTAGTTTCAAAATTGTTGAAACCTGCATTAGTATGATTTGGATTACCAAGTTATGACCTGTATGGCTACTTACGTAACCAAACACGTGTTTTCTTACAATTTAACATTTAAGAAATGTAATCACCAAGTATAAAGTTTAAGCCGTCAAATGTAAATATGCATTGTAAGGGGTGTAACACTCGGTGAATGGAAACTGCTGGTGAGCTGTGCAAATCAAGATAAAACAGGTATGTCATTGTGATTCTTAGCTCTTCCGCACTTAAAAGGGATCGTATTACGTCGTTACATGCCATATGCACATAGATAACATAACATGTTGAGATCAGAGATAATATTGCATCAGAATGATAATTTGAATGTATTGCTTAAACATAAATAGTACTGACCATAAATACAACCGACATTCATATTTGTATAAATCTTGCTCACCAGGCAGACTTCTTAAATATCATAGTCAATGGCACATGTGAGTGTACATGTAGCATCATATTAATATAACATATTCAGAACATATATATTGGGCATGTTATGTTGTAGATATTAGATTAGGAGTATCACGAGTTAAATTGGTAAGCATTAGTAGTACTGTAAAATTGCACAGTTTCAAAAGTTTATTTATGCTTATAAATTACCAAGCGCAATATACGGTAAGTTAAGAGCCATGCACGTTTTGCGTGAACACGTACGTTTTCAGATGACAGATTTAATGAAGACCATCCACTTTAGATATATCAAAAAAGACGGAGGCAACTTGGATGTCATTTTATGACTTTCCCATTTTATTATTTCGACTAAATTTAATGTAATTAAAAACAAATTGTAAGCTATGCATTGTTCCCATGCTATCAATAACTAGATTATTTCATTAATTGATGAACAAATCACTAAGGTTTACAATCGGTTGTTAATACATGTCAATAAAATGCACAATATGCATCAACAGATGCCGTAAAGACCATATCAGATATACTTATGAAACAAACCAAATACTCCATCAATAATACTTAAACGGGAAGGAAGAAGAGGCCTATTTAAGGACGTGTGGGTCTTTGTATGAAATCGATGCACATTATGGTCGTTTATTGTATATATATTGCTAGACATCCACAATTTTACCAGATCTACTTCAGTCTCTTTAAACAAAAACGTAACTTTAATTCTATTGTGATGAGTTCCTCCGATACATTTAACCTAGAGGGAATCCTCAAGGTTGGGCTTAGTGTAGTCAGTAAAGGCCACCGCAGACGAAGAACTTTTGTTCGCGAACAACACTCGATCACGAACAAACATTAAGTCTCGGAGCTCCACCGCAGACGGCGAACTTCTGTCGTCCAAAAATCACCACTACATCAACAACTAATATGGCGGCTTTCATGTATATATGTATGTATATCTATTGAAATGCACTGTATACTATAGAAACCATTAAATCCTGGTTGAAGTCATATTTGTTTGATTTCATTAACTCCTATGATTTAACGGAAGCGGTCGAACCCCTAGGGCGACGAAGCCCTTTTGCAGTTACGCGAAGATCAAAACTTACTTTTCAAAAATAAGTTTTCGTCAACTTTCGAGCTGCCATTTTCAAACGTCAAATGAAGTATAAATTGTTAGGCATAAACGTAGAAGACCAGTCAATTTCGTACGTTTCTTTTTTTCTGTTTTTGTTCCGGTCTTTATTTATAGTTGAAATCGCATGGGGGTTTAACTTGGTCATATACGCATAAAGTGAATTTCGCGTGATACTATTCCCCGGTTGATTTCCCTGTTACAGGGTTATTTCCTCGGTTAAAACCCGGTTGTAAAGGAGTGGAACATTTTGTGAGTGTGTTGATGTTTGTGGTGGCTAAATGTCTATACTCCTTATATATGTTTTCATTTTTTCATAATCACTAAACAAAAAAGTTTGGGAAAAAAGAATAAGAACAGTTTTAATTAAGAAAAGGTTATGTTAAGTCGAATATTTGTTTCATTGTGAAGCACGAGATGTCTACTTTCTCAACTGCCAAGCGACATACAAAACAGCTTGGCCTAATGAGAAGTTAAACTTGACATAAATATAAGTTTAACGTAAACGATAAAGATTGTTAAAAACTTGAATGCATTACACAATAATGTATGAACATTCTCCCACTCCCAACCCCCGGATTTGGCCACAAGAAAGGGACACAATTCCTAATTAATTGAAATTTCAGATGCAGTGACTGCATTCAATTTATGCATGCATGTTTCTACCATCAATATTTTTATTTCAATAGTTCTTCTACTTTCAATATATGTGGAAGGGTATCAAACACAAATATAGTTATCATATTTCACTAGTGTAATAAATAAGCAAAGGCATTCCGAATCATCTTTCATTCTTTTTAGTTCAGCTCAACGTGCATTGGAATTGCCTCCCTGATTTCCGTAACGTTTAATTTACTGGATTACAAGCATTCCGACAATTCAAAAGCATGATGTCCTCAAAAGAGCATACGACATCATCATACGACGTTATATATAGGCAGTTATAATAATAAATGTTCCATATACGGCGTTTTCATTTTATTTTGGTCGTATCTTATATTGAATTTATTAAACTTCTTGGATACATGTTATATGCTGCTTGACGCAGCATCACATCACTTAAATTCACCCGTCTTGAAGCTTTGTCTTGTTCATATTAACTAGCACTGAAAATTGGAAACAAACTAACAGATTTTGAAAACGTTGAATATCTCTAATTATTGATTTTACTTGCTCACGGACAAGTACATTTTAAAGGGACACTTGGCAATCTTGAGTTTTAGTCAGACATTAAAATGTGCCCCTCGATTTACTCATCCTGCGTCATTTTGACTTTAAAACTGCTTGCATTTAATTAAATAAAACCAAATTGAGATTTTCAATTTCCTTCGCTATTTTACCAAATTTTTCAATATATTGTCGGTGCAATATTATAAAAAATAAGTAATATGTAAAACCAATTTGCTTTGAACTATTCTGACAATTAATAATAATGATTGAACAAATGCAAATTAAGAGAAAAACTAACGGGACGCGGTGATTTAAAAACAACAACAACAATATTGCCGTTTGTTCCCTTTAAAACATCCAAATGACTGTCCGTTGCAGCAAATGTACGACCCGGCAACCTGGGCAATTGAATCCAACACCCTGAAAATACGACACAGTTGGGAACCAAATGGGTGTGCGTATCACCACCGGTTGACCCTAATGGTCTTATTGAGGATTGTCACTGTATAGACCTATAAAATCGAGACTTTGCAAATTGTATTCAAACACATATCAATATATATATATATAAGAGCCTCGTCTTGCCATGCACCGACCGCCTGCTTGCAGTTCGATGGCAATTTCATTCAAGGCCGCAGCCCGTTTTCTGTTGTCGCTGTACTCTGTTTAAGATACAGCAAACACAGCTGGCCGACATTTCCATAGTTCTATCAGTGTAGCCTCCTTATCGTCCGTTCATCTGAATGCTTCGGAAGCTATGTGACTTGGTTCCATGGAGGCTGCCATTTTGTCTAGCCAGAAGAATCATATGACGCAATCACACGACGTAACGCTGCTAGGCCATTTGTTTGAGATTCACCACACATGACGAACTTTAGTTCAGAAATATTAAACATGTTGAATATCGACGAACATTGTTCGCGAACAAATGTTCGACGTATTTTTTCATCGCACACAGGCGGATTTTTGTTCGTGAACAATTGTTCGCGAATAAAAGTTCGTCGTCTGCGGTGGCCTTAATGTTTACCTTACCCTCTCCACAACGTGCACGTGTCAATGACTTGAAAAGTCGGAGGATAGTGTGTATATTTCCTCTTCTCAAACTATATTTACGAGTTGCAAAAGAAGACACTTTGAAAAATTTACTCTTTATCCTCTTTATCAAGCGACGGTCCCTTATTGATTCGACCTATTGAACAACAATAACAACATGATATTGGCAATGGAATGATAAAAACGTTGGTACCATACATGGAATACCCATTTTGGAATTTGTCAATTTAATTCTAAAAATATTTTTATAATTCAATATAAACAAAACTTTCGTTTGCAACTGAGTATATATCTATAAACAAATAGGCGACCCCTGTAGTGGATACATTTTACCGCATATTCTTTCCCTTTCTGACCTCGTGGACTTCATTTGAACTTGATGTATGATGTGACGATCCGTTTAGCTAAGCAACGGTCACACGATTGACATTGACTCCAGAGAATAATAACTACAGTGGGCATAATCCTAAGGTTTATAATCCCAGCGCCAGCTGTGGTAGTAGTAGGGACTGGAGTATTGCGTATCTGAGTTTTATGTTGCAATGTGTATTGTATGACGAGATCTCAGTTTTAAGTCACATCAGAATGATTATATTTAAATTGAGATAAAAACTTATATCTTTGTCGCCAAACAGATTTTATATAATACCGTTGATGCATAAACAATATATATCTTTTAAAAAGATAGTCAGCGCGATTGGGGAAGCACAATGTATAAAGTGATTGATGGTCATGAAGTGAAATAATTTTAATAGCGAAATTTAAGGTATAGAGTAGAGCAATATAACGTTTTCTATCGGTATTCCGATAAAAGTTGACACAAGTGTGGGGAATTTGAACAAAACAAGTTAGTGCCTTCCATTACGGAAGGCCAATTGTTAAAATATTCAAAGAGCCATAACCCAGAAGGAAAACAAGAGGCCCACAAGGGCCTGAATCGATCTACTGGCAAAGTGTACTATGTTAGATGATGCTACATGCAAAATATCAATTTGAAAGCTCTAACCTTGTTTAAATTTATTTCCTAATGTTTCTATGTAAAACTTTTGACCCCCGGTGAGGGGCTTATTCTGACCCCAGGGTTGCCTTTTGGACGACTTGATAAAGGACCACTATATGATGCTTCACGCAAAATATGAAAGCTGTAGCCTTTGTGGTTTCAGAGAAGAAGATCTGGGCACCTTGAAAAATCACGTGACTAGGAAATCACGGCGATATGTGATTTTTAATAGTGTTTCATTACAAGTTACCATGTAAAATTAACGCACTTTGCAAGAAAACAGATACTTTATTTGCAATTTCAGTATTTCTATTCCTTTTTTTCTCAATAAAAATAGTTTGTGATCGAAACAATACAACCGTGTGCATGTCAAACTGAAATTTAGTGATAAAGTGTGGACTTTATAAAACAAAATGAGGACATGGTGAATAACGTGAATTGAAATAAAACATGACATAGAAAAAACATTGTTTTTGGTGAATTAAAGGGACACAGACATGCAGTGCAGTTGCCAAAGTAATGAAGTTCAGTTGTACGGTTAAACGATATTATACTCGTTCATTTGGACCTTAAATACAAAGAGAGTAAAAGTAAGTTTTGAAAAGCTAATTACATGGTAATTAAACGAATGCCTTGTCACAACATAATCACATGTACACACAATAAATGTTGACCGCATCGTAATATCTGTAACGTTATTTTAAGCATTTAGGCACCATCCCAGCTAGCATGACGACATCGGGCCAATGTCGGCGGATATCGGGTATATCGGGCCGCTTTTGCCGATGCTTGGCCAGAATGTTAAGGTCGTACCAACGTTGGTCCAACGTCTGTTTTAACGTTGGACTAACGTTGTACAACAACATTGGCCCAACGTAGTATTGCCAAGCAGCCCCAACGATTTCACGACGGTTGTACAACGTTGGGCCATCGTTGGACTACGTTGGATCAACGTTGCGACATCGTTGGGCCAAAACTGAACCAAAGTTTTAACGTTGGACTAACGTTGTACAATAACGTTGGGTTAACGACGTTGGCCCAATGTAATTTTGTCCAGCAGCCCCAACGATGTCCCGACGATGTTTTTTCACACACGTAAGACCAACTTAGAAACAACGTTGGGTCAACGTAACAACGTTGGGTCAACGTTGGACTAACAATGTACAACAACGTTTGAGTCAACGGTGGACCAACGTTTAAACAACGTTGATGCGATGTCGAAAATAAGACGTCGGTGCAACGCGGGTTACGACATCCTTGGACATAAAGTAATTACCTTTTTATATAAACATACATTTCCTTTTTGATGATTTAATATTATTCTTTTATTATATATATATATATATATATATATCTTTTAAGGCCTAACACTTACTTTATGAGGTCATTGTCTCTGAAGTGTCCTTAAACGTTAATATCTTTCGTGTCTTCACAAGACCTCGCCCCCTCCCCCACCCCAAATATGTCCCAATCTTCACATTGTCATGAGTGTCCTAACATGGCAGGATTTTGACTTATAAACGTCCTCAAATGAACGGATATGTCATCTCTCTCTCTCTCTCTCTCTCTCTCTCTCTCTCTCTCTCTCTCTCTCTCTGTCCGCCCTGTATTTCTCTCTCTCTCTCTCCTTTACTGTGTTGATTTGAAGTTAAAGAATATTTAGTTTAATTTCCAGAGCATTATCAAAATATACTGCAAAAACTAGATCTATATAAATCAAGAGAAGTATAATCCCAATAGATTCGGCTTTTATTAAGGCATATATAAAATTATATAGGTACAACCGTGTTTTGGTTTAAATAAAAGCATTTTCTGTACATTTTACATATTACTGTGGTGGACGATATATCGTATGTCAATGTCATGCAGGCTATTAATGATATAGTTGTACTATGGATACCCTTGTTTACAAAGGTGTCTTTATTCGGTCGATCTGTCGAAGTTCAATGTCATCGTGAGAATGTTATCTGCGTGATATATGAATGTTAAAGCTGTGGGTTGAAGTTTAGTGTATGACCTAGTTGAAATTGAGATCCCCAAATAAGTATGTATGAATTTCCTAAAAAAAAAGTAAGGCTTTGTCCTGTTTGTATTTCTTAGAAGAAGAATTCAGTCAATGACCTGTATGCATTTCATAGAAGTACGTCAATATCCTGTAATGTTATAGAGTGAGGTTTGATGCACCCTAGAACCTGGTTCAAACCCCAGCGGGCTTTTTTTTGCCACTGACCGTTCCAAGGCGGTAGCCCAATTGTCAACCCTTTTGTGTTTGTGATTTCTTATTTTTATTCATCTTTAATGTTGTTCTTTGTTTCTGTGTGTGTTTGTGGTTGACTGTCGTCCTTGAATGCTACTTTTCCGGTTTGATTATCCTTTTTTTAATATTTCAAGTCTGGTAAACGATTCTCCATGAAAACAGTTGTTCCATCCTACAGCGACCTCTGTTTTATTTCCACGGTAAATGGAATAGTATATCAAGCACGTATGAATTATAAACATGTTCAAATAATTGAAATATTTAGATTGCTAATAAGATATTATTACACATTTAATTTCTTTTTTTCTGGAAGTAATCGAGCATAAATTCAACTGGTATTTTTTATTTTAATAAAGATGGCTAACTACTGTCAACAATTATTTAGATTACAAATGTAGAGGTACATCTAGTAAAATTTAACACAGTTTAATTATGTTCCTTAATATTGTTTTATTACCTATAAATAAAGTAAGACGAGTACGTGTACCTACATAACCCTGGTACCTACACATCCCTGGTACCTACATATCCATGGTAAATACATATCCCTGGTACCAACACATCCCTGGTACCTACATATCCCTGGTACCTAAATATCCCTGGTACCTACACATCCCTGGCACCTACACATACCTGGTACCTACACATCCCTGGTACCTACACATACCTGGAAACTACACATCTCTGGTACCTACACATCCCTGGTACCTACATATCCCTGGTAACTACACATCCCTGGTACTGTACCTACACATCCCTGGCACCTACACATCCCTGGTACCAACACATTCCAAGTACCTACACATCCCTGGTACCTACACATCCCTTGTACCTACACATCCCTGGTACCTACAAATCCCTGGTACCTACATATCCCTGGTACCTACATATCCCTGGTACCTACATTGGTACCTACATATCTCTGGTACATACATATCCCCGGTACCTACACATCCCTGGTACCTACACATCCCTGTTACCTACAAATCCCTGGTACCTACATATCCCTGTCACCTATATATCCCTGGCACCTACATATCCCTGGTACCTACACATCCCTGTTACCTACATATCCCTGATACCTACATACCTCTGGTACCTAAATATCCCTGGCACCTACATATCCCTGGCACCCACACATCCCTGGTACCTACATATCCCTGGTACCTACACATCCCTGGTACCTATACATCCCTGGTACCTGCATATCCCTGGTGCCCGTACACATCCCTGGCACCTACATATCCCTAGCACCTACACATCCCTGGTACCTACACATCCCTGGTACCTACACATCCCTGGTACCTACACATCCCTACATATCCCTGGTATCTACATATCCCCGGGACTTATACATCCCCGGCACCTGCATATCCCTAGCACCTACATATCCCTGGCACCTTGATATCCCCGGCACTTACATATCCCTAGCACCTACATATCCCTTGTCCTACATATCCCTGGTACCGACATATCCCTGGTACTTACATATCCCTGGCACGAACATATCAATTTACCTGATAAAAAAACTCGATATTCGTATATATTTGGAGAAAAAAAAGAAATACGCAGAAAACTGTCGTGTAAGGTAAATTATGCTAAAATTGTCAAATTCTAGGTAGAAATACAATACTGTCTAATATATCTGACATTCTGTCATTGTTACAGAACGGTCGGTTACAGTTTGAAAATCTCGTGTACGTGTCCTTGACAGCAGTAGTTATAAATAACATACTGATAAAAACAATCCATAGCACGCGCTAGAACATATTTGTATACTATGTATACCTTCAGCTTATCTAGAGTTAGTACGAAGTATATCTCAAAATCCTAGAAAAATCAATTCCACTGTCTAGTACGGGTATCGGCGTAGGTCTACTACCACCAAGTGCATGTAAACCTCCGAGGTGTGTACGTGTATCGGCGTAGGTTTACTACCACCAATTGCATGTAAACCTCCGAGGTGTAGTCCGAGGTGTAGTTGAAGGTAGTTCCTATAATAAAAAGTAATCCCTCCTATTTTGATGGAAATGAGCATTATAAGTAGGGGGAAAATGCTCATTTCTTTTCGATTTTGTTGTTGTATGTATAAGAAACGTATTAATAGTTTTTTACTGGATCACTGATGAACAATTTCGAAATTTCGACTCCATGCTTACACTTTGTGAGCAAATATCAATGAAAACATCTGTACCCATGACCTGTTTAGTAAACAAACACTAACTGTCTTACATGTCTTGTGACCCCCACCTTTTCTGGTGATTTTCAAGTGGAAGATAAGATTTCTATATGGAAAATACACTGCTGCAATATCCATACTTGAGTTGAAGTTATAGAAAATCATTAATATGTGATATTTCAACATTGGTGTCAATGGGGAAATAATTGGTGGAGCTCTTATGGTACGGTGTATTATTTTCAAGAAGGCGGGCAATGTTTCCATCGGAAGATAGGTGCCCGTTTGTTTCACCTGGATTTTCCATATCAATCGTTTATTTTAGATATAATCGTATTTGCAGTATTACGGAAGGTCCAATGTTTTGAATTATTCTCATCAATCTCAAAACCATCTTTAAATCTTTAAAAACCACAATCAGCTCTCGCAACCAGCGGCGTCCCGTTTAGAAAATGAATCCAGAGATGACAGTTATGTTGGTGCCTGGGCATTCTGACTTCTAGAAGGTGCATACGAATTAGAATCCTTCCATTTAGAGTGTAAACATCCTTTAACCACATAACTAGCTGAATGTAGATGTTTTATGGGTTTGAAAATTGTCCCGATGACACGGTGTGTACCCAATGTTTTTTTAACACGGTACGGTGTCGTCTAAGCACAAGTTGACAGGTATCGCTACGGTGTATTCGCACATCTTTTGATACGGTGTTGAACGAACTTATCTGGTTGAAGTAGTTTTGGTTAACCGTTCGAATACTCAGAATATAAGCCAATAGCACACTGAAAACAATTATAATGATTCTTTAAAAGAAATTGATGAAATGCTCCCGAAAGTCATATTAGATGAACTGAAAAAATCATGGGCATCTTGAAACATGGCTTCAAATGATTAAAATGATAATAGATGGAACTTTTCCTGCTAAAAACATTGCGTTTGTATTGTTTATGGGCGTAATTAAATTCTATTTCTGTGAAAACACACTATCAATGAAATATGGTGAAACGGTTCAACTATTTTGGACACTGGTCCACGGTAAATGACTTCATGTAGGTGCGCAGACGGCGGTTTACAGTAGTAACATTGGTGCATTTGCTCTACCTGTCCATTGTGAGACCTTACAGACGGTGGTTTACATTAGTAGCATTGGTGCATTTGCTCTACCTGTCCATTATGAGACCTTACAGACGGTGGTTTACAGTAGTAGCATTGATGCATTTGCTCTAACTGTCCATTGTGAGACCTTACAGACGGTGGTTTACCGTAGTAGCATTGATGCATTTGCTCTACCTGTCCATTGTGAGACCTTACAGACGGTGGTTTACCGTAGTAGCATTGATGCATTTGCTCTACCTGTCCATTGTGAGACCTTACAGACGGTGGTTTACCGTAGTAGCATTGATGCATTTACTCTACCTGTCCATTGTGAGACCTTACAGACGGTGGTTTACAGTAGTAGCATTGATGCATTGGCTCTACCTGTTCCATTGTGAGACCTTACAGACGGTGGTTTACCGTAGTAGCATTGGTGCATTGGCTCTACCTGTTCCATTGTGAACCTTACAGACGGTGGTTTACAGTAGTAGTATTGGTGCATTGGCTCTACCTGTTCCATTGTGAGACCTTACAGACGGTGGTTTACCGTAGTAGCATTGGTGCATTGGCTCTACCTGTTCCATTGTGAGACCTTACAGACGGTGGTTTACCGTAGTAGCATTGGTGCATTGGCTCTACCTGTTCCATTGTGAGACCTTACAGACGGTGGTTTACAGTAGTAGCATTGGTGCATTGGCTCTACCTGTTCCATTGTGAGACCTTACAGACGGTGGTTTACATTAGTAGCATTGGTGCATTGGCTCTACCTGTTCCATTGTGAGACCTTACAGACGGTGGTTTACCGTAATAGCATTGGTGCATTGGCTCTACCTGTTCCATTGTGAGACCTTACAGACGGTGGTTTACCGTAGTAGCATTGGTGCATTGGCTCTACCTGTTCCATTGTGAGACCTTACAGACGGTGGTTTACCGTAGTAGCATTGGTGCATTGGCACTACCTGTTCCATTGTGAGACCTTACAGACGGTGGTTTACCGTAGTAGCATTGGTGCATTGGCTCTACCTGTTCCATTGTGAGACCTTACAGACGGTGGTTTACCGTAGTAGCAATGGTGCATTGGCTCTACCTGTTCCATTGTGAGACCTTACAGAAGGTGGTTTACCGTAGTAGCATTGGTGCATTGGCTCTACCTGTTCCATTGTGAGACCTTACAGACGGTGGTTTACCGTAGTAGCATTGGTGCATTGGCTCTACCTGTTCCATTGTGAGACCTTACAGACGGTGGTTTACCGTAGTAGCATTGGTGCATTGGCTCTACCTGTTCCATTGTGAGACCTTACAGACGGTGGTTTACCGTAGTAGCATTGGTGCATTGGCTCTACCTGTTCCATTGTGAGACCTTACAGACGGTGGTTTACAGTAGTAGCATTGGTGCATTGGCTCTACCTGTTCCATAGTGAGACCTTACAGACGGTGGTTTACCGTAGTAGCATTGGTGCATTGGCTCTACCTGTTCCATTGTGAGACCTTACAGACGGTGGTTTACCGTAGTAGCATTGGTGCATTGGCTCTACCTGTTCCATTGTGAGACCTTACAGACGATGGTTTACCGTTTGGTGCATTGGCTCTACCTGTTCCATTGTGAGACCTTACAAACGGTGGTTTTCCGTAGTAGCATTGGTGCATTGGCTCTACCTGTTCCATTGTGAGACCTTACAGACGGTGGTTTACCGTAGTAGCATTGATGCATTGGCTCTACCTGTTCCATTGTGAGACCTTACATACGGTGGTTTACCGTAGTAGCATTGGTGCATTGGCTCTACCTGTTCCATTGTGAGACCTTACAGACGGTGGTTTACCGTAGTAACATTGATGCATTGGCTCTACCTGTTCAATTGTGAGACCTTACAGACGGTGGTTTACCGTAGTAGCATTGATGCATTAGCTCTACTTGTTCCATTGTGAGACCTTACAGACGGTGGTTTACAGTAGTAGCATTGATGCATTTGCTCTACCTGTCCATTGTGAGACCTTACAGACGATGGTTTACCGTAGTAGCATTGATGCATTTGCTCTACCTGTCCATTGTGAGACCTTACAGACGGTGGTTTACCGTAGTAGCATTGCTGCATTGGCTCTACCTGTTCCATTGTGAGACCTTACAGACGGTGGTTTACAGTAGTAGCATTAATGCATTTGCTCTACCTGTCCATTGTGAGACCTTACAGACGGTGGTTTACAGTAGTAGCATTGATGCATTGGCTCTACCTGTTCCATTGTGAGACCTTACAGACGGTGGTTTACCGTAGTAGCATTGATGCATTGGCTCTACCTGTTCCATTGTGAGACCTTACAGACGGTGGTTTACAGTAGTAGCATTGATGCATTGGCTCTACCTGTTCCATTGTGAGACCTTACAGACGGTGGTTTACAGTAGTAGCATTGATGCATTTGCTCTACCTGTCCATTGTGAGACCTTACAGACGGTGGTTTACAGTAGAAGCATTGATGCATTGGCTCTACCTGTTCCATTGTGAGACCTTACAGACGGTGGTTTACAGTAGTAGCATTGGTGCATTGGCTCTACCTGTTCCATTGTGAGACCTTACAGACGGTGGTTTATCGTAGTAGCATTGGTGCATTGGCTCTACCTGTTCCATTGTGAGTCCTTACAGACGGTGTTTTACAGTAGTAGCATTGGTGCATTGGCTCTACCTGTTCCATTGTGAGACCTTACAGACGGTGGTTTACCGTAGTAACATTGGTGCATTGGCTCTACCTGTTCCATTGTGAGACCTTACAGACGGTGGTTTACCGTAGTAGCATTGGTGCAATGGCTCTACCTGTTCCATTTGGAGACCTTACAGACGGTGGTTTACCGTAGTAGCATTGGTGCATTGGCTCTACCTGTTCCATTGTGAGACCTTACAGACGGTGGTTTACCGTAGTAGCATTGGTGCATTGGCTATACCTGTTCCATTGTGAGACCTTACAGACGGAGGTTTACCGTAGTAGCATTGGTGCATTGGCTCTACCTGTTCCATTGTGAGACCTTACAGACGGTGGTTTACCGTCGTAGCATTGGTGCATTGGCTCTACCTGTTCCATTGTGAGACCTTACAGACGGTGGTTTACCGTAATAGCATTGGTGCATTGGCTCTACCTGTTCCATTGTGAGACCTTACAGACGGTGGTTTACCGTAGTTGCATTGGTGCATTGGCTCTACCTGTTCAATTGTGAGACCTTAAAGACGGTGGTTTACAGTAGTAGCATTGGTGCATTGGCTCTACCTGTTCATTGTGAGACCTTACAGACGGTGGTTTACCGTAATAGCATTGGTGCATTGGCTCTACCTGTTCCATTGTGAGACCTCACAGACGGTGGTTTACCGTAGTAGCATTGGTGCATTGGCTCTACCTGTTTCATTGTGAGACCTTACAGACGGTGGTTTACCGTAGTAGCATTGGTGCAATGGCTCTACCTGTTCCATTTGGAGACCTTACAGACGGTGGTTTACCGTAGTAGCATTGGTGCATTGGCTCTACCTGTTCCATTGTGAGACCTTACAGACGGTGGTTTACCGTAGTAGCATTGGTGCATTGGCTATACCTGTTCCATTGTGAGACCTTACAGACGGAGGTTTACCGTAGTAGCATTGGTGCATTGGCTCTACCTGTTCCATTGTGAGACCTTACAGACGGTGGTTTACCGTCGTAGCATTGGTGCATTGGCTCTACCTGTTCCATTGTGAGACCTTACAGACGGTGGTTTACCGTAATAGCATTGGTGCATTGGCTCTACCTGTTCCATTGTGAGACCTTACAGACGGTGGTTTACCGTAGTTGCATTGGTGCATTGGCTCTACCTGTTCAATTGTGAGACCTTAAAGACGGTGGTTTACAGTAGTAGCATTGGTGCATTGGCTCTACCTGTTCATTGTGAGACCTTACAGACGGTGGTTTACCATAATAGCATTGGTGCATTGGCTCTACCTGTTCCATTGTGAGACCTCACAGACGGTGGTTTACCGTAGTAGCATTGGTGCATTGGCTCTACCTGTTTCATTGTGAGACCTTACAGACGGTGGTTTACCGTTTGGTGCATTGGCTCTACCTGTTCCATTGTGAGACCTTACAGACGGTGGTTTACCGTAGTAGCATTGGTGCATTGGCTCTACCTGTTCCATTGTGAGACCATACAGACGGTGGTTTACCGTAGTAGCATTGATGCATTGGCTCTACCTGTTCCATTGTGAGACCTTACAGACGGTGGTTTACCGTTTGATGCATTGGCTCTACCTGTTCCATTGTGAGACCTTACAGACGGTGGTTTACCGTAGTAGCATTGATGCATTGGCTCTACCTGTTCAATTGTGAGACCTTACAGACGGTGGTTTACCGTAGTAGCATTGATGCATTGGCTCTACCTGTTCCATTGTGAGACCTTACAGACGGTGGTTTACAGTAGTAGCATTGATGCATTTGCTCTACCTGTCTATTGTGAGACCTTACAGACGGTGGTTTACCGTAGTAGCATTGATGCATTTGCTCTCCCTGTCCATTGTGAGACCTTACAGACTGTGGTTTACCGTAGTAGCATTGATGCATTGGCTCTACCTGTTCCATTGTGAGACCTTACAGACGGTGGTATACAGTAGTAGCATTGATGCATTTGCTCTGCCTGTCCCATTGTGAGACCTTACAGACGGTGGTTTACAGTAGTAGCATTGATGCATTGGCTCTACCTGTTCCATTGTGAGACCTTACAGACGATGGTTTACAGTAGTAGCATTGATGCATTGGCTCTACCTGTTCCATTGTGAGACCTTACAGACGGTGGTTTACCGTAAAAGCATCGATGCATTGGATCTACCTGTTCCATTGTGAGATCTTACAGACGGTGGTTTACCGTAGTAGCATTGATGTATTGGCTCTAGGTGTTCCATTGTGAGACCTTACAGACGGTGGTTTACAGTAGTAGCATTGATGCATTGGCTCTACCTGTTCCATTGTGAGACCTTACAGACGGTGGTTTACAGTAGTAGCATTGATGCATTTGCTCTACCTGTCCATTGTGAGACCTTACAGACGGTGGTTTACAGAAGTAGCATTGATGCATTGGCTCTACCTGTTCCATTGTGAGACCTTACAGACGGTGGTTTACAGTAGTAGCATTGATGCATTTGCTCTACCTGTCCATTGTGAGACCTTACAGACGGTGGTTTACAGTAGTAGCATCGATGCATTGGCTCTACCTGTTCCATTGTGAGACCTTACAGACGGTGGTTTACAGTAGTAGCATTGGTGCATTTGCTCTACCTGTCCATTGTGAGATTTTACAGACGGTGGTTTACAGTAGTAGCATTGGTGCATTTGCTCTACCTGTTCCATTGTGAGACCTTACAGACGGTGGTTTACAGTAGTAGCATTGATGCATTGGCTCTACCTGTTCCATTGTGAGACCTTACAGACGGTGGTTAACAGTAGTAGCATTGATGCATTTGCTCTACCTGTCCATTGTGAGACCTTACAGACGGTGGTTTACAGTAGTAGCATTGGTGCATTGGCTCTACCTGTTCCATTGTGAGACCTTACAGACGGTGGTTTACCGTAGTAACATTGGTGCATTGGCTCTACCTGTTCCATTGTGAGACCTTACAGACGGTGGTTTACCGTAGTAGCATTGGTGCAATGGCTCTACCTGTTCCATTTGGAGACCTTACAGACGGTGGTTTACCGTAGTAGCATCGGTGCATTGGCTCTACCTGTTCCATTGTGAGACCTTACAGACGGTGGTTTACCGTAGTAGCATTGGTGCATTGGCTATACCTGTTCCATTGTGAGACCTTACAGACGGAGGTTTACCGTAGTAGCATTGGTGCATTGGCTCTACCTGTTCCATTGTGAGACCTTACAGACGGTGGTTTACCGTCGTAGCATTGGTGCATTGGCTCTACCTGTTCCATTGTGAGACCTTACAGACGGTGGTTTACCGTAATAGCATTGGTGCATTGGCTCTACCTGTTCCATTGTGAGACCTTACAGACGGTGGTTTACCGTAGTTGCATTGGTGCATTGGCTCTACCTGTTCAATTGTGAGACCTTAAAGACGGTGGTTTACAGTAGTAGCATTGGTGCATTGGCTCTACCTGTTCATTGTGAGACCTTACAGACGGTGGTTTACCGTAATAGCATTGGTGCATTGGCTCTACCTGTTCCATTGTGAGACCTCACAGACGGTGGTTTACCGTAGTAGCATTGGTGCATTGGCTCTACCTGTTTCATTGTGAGACCTTACAGACGGTGGTTTACCGTTTGGTGCATTGGCTCTACCTGTTCCATTGTGAGACCTTACAGACGGTGGTTTACCGTAGTAGCATTGGTGCATTGGCTCTACCTGTTCCATTGTGAGACCATACAGACGGTGGTTTACCGTAGTAGCATTGATGCATTGGCTCTACCTGTTCCATTGTGAGACCTTACAGACGGTGGTTTACCGTTTGATGCATTGGCTCTACCTGTTCCATTGTGAGACCTTACAGACGGTGGTTTACCGTAGTAGCATTGATGCATTGGCTCTACCTGTTCAATTGTGAGACCTTACAGACGGTGGTTTACCGTAGTAGCATTGATGCATTGGCTCTACCTGTTCCATTGTGAGACCTTACAGACGGTGGTTTACAGTAGTAGCATTGATGCATTTGCTCTACCTGTCTATTGTGAGACCTTACAGACGGTGGTTTACCGTAGTAGCATTGATGCATTTGCTCTCCCTGTCCATTGTGAGACCTTACAGACTGTGGTTTACCGTAGTAGCATTGATGCATTGGCTCTACCTGTTCCATTGTGAGACCTTACAGACGGTGGTATACAGTAGTAGCATTGATGCATTTGCTCTGCCTGTCCCATTGTGAGACCTTACAGACGGTGGTTTACAGTAGTAGCATTGATGCATTGGCTCTACCTGTTCCATTGTGAGACCTTACAGACGATGGTTTACAGTAGTAGCATTGATGCATTGGCTCTACCTGTTCCATTGTGAGACCTTACAGACGGTGGTTTACCGTAAAAGCATCGATGCATTGGATCTACCTGTTCCATTGTGAGATCTTACAGACGGTGGTTTACCGTAGTAGCATTGATGTATTGGCTCTAGGTGTTCCATTGTGAGACCTTACAGACGGTGGTTTACAGTAGTAGCATTGATGCATTGGCTCTACCTGTTCCATTGTGAGACCTTACAGACGGTGGTTTACAGTAGTAGCATTGATGCATTTGCTCTACCTGTCCATTGTGAGACCTTACAGACGGTGGTTTACAGAAGTAGCATTGATGCATTGGCTCTACCTGTTCCATTGTGAGACCTTACAGACGGTGGTTTACAGTAGTAGCATTGATGCATTTGCTCTACCTGTCCATTGTGAGACCTTACAGACGGTGGTTTACAGTAGTAGCATTGATGCATTGGCTCTACCTGTTCCATTGTGAGACCTTACAGACGGTGGTTTACAGTAGTAGCATTGGTGCATTTGCTCTACCTGTCCATTGTGAGATTTTACAGACGGTGGTTTACAGTAGTAGCATTGGTGCATTTGCTCTACCTGTTCCATTGTGAGACCTTACAGACGGTGGTTTACAGTAGTAGCATTGATGCATTGGCTCTACCTGTTCCATTGTGAGACCTTACAGACGGTGGTTAACAGTAGTAGCATTGATGCATTTGCTCTACCTGTCCATTGTGAGACCTTACAGACGGTGGTTTACAGTAGTATCATTGATGCATTGGCTCTACCTGTTCCATTGTGAGATCTTACAGACGGTGGTTTACTGTAGTAGCATTGATGCATTTGCTCTACCTGTCCATTGTGAGACCTTACAGACGGTGGTTTACAGTAGTAGCATTGATGCATTTGCTCTACCTGTCCATTGTAAGACCTTACAGACGGTGATTTACAGTAGTAGCATTGATGCATTTGCTCTACCTGTCCATTGTGAGACCTTACAGACGGTGGTTTACAGTAGTAGCATTGGTGCATTTGCTCTACCTGTCCATTGTGAGACCTTACAGACGGTGGTTTACAGTAGTAGCATTGGTGCATTTGCTCTACCTGTCCATTGTGAGACCTTACAGACGGTGGTTTACCGTAGTAGCATTGATGCATTTTCTCTACCTGTCCATTGTAAGACCTTACAGACGGTGGTTTACAGTAGTAGCATTGATGCATTTGCTCTACCTGTCCATTGTGAGACCTTACAGACGGTGTTTTACAGTAGTAGCATTGGTGCATTTGCTTTACCTGTCCATTGTGAGACCTTACAGACGGTGGTTTACAGTAGTAGCATTGATGCATTTGCTCTACCTGTCCATTGTGAGACCTTACAGACGGTGGTTTACAGTAGTAGCATTGGTGCATTTGCTCTACCTGTCCATTGTGAGACCTTACAGACGGTGGTTTACAGTAGTAGCATTGGTGCATTTGCTCTACCTGTCCATTGTGAGACCTTACAGACGGTGGTGTACAGTAGTAGCATTGATGCATTTGCTCTACCTGTCCATTGTGAGACCTCACAGACGGTGGTTTACAGTAGTAGCATTGGTGCATTTGCTCTACCTGTCCATTGTGAGACCTTACAGACGGTGGTTTACAGTAGTAGCATTGATGCATTTGCTCTACCTGTTCCATTGTGAGACCTTGCAGACGGTGGTTTACAGTAGTAGCATTGATGCGTTTGCTCTACCTGTTCCATTGTGAGACCTTACAGACGGTGGTTTACAGTAGTAGCATTGATGCATTTGATATATATGTATTATGGGGGTTCTGGACCACAACCAAATTACCCCAAATAATCTAAAATCACCACACAAAAATTTTCAGTTTACTGAAAATTAAGTCAATTAAACTGGTTATTTAGCATGTCCCAGGCGCTAAATAATTCAAGAGTTTAAGATTGAATTGTGAAAATGTTTTAAATTTGGATGTTTAAATTTTATTACAAAATAGAGGTTAAACTATAAATACTCAATACGTCTAAATTTTAAACATTCTATATTATAATCCTTATAATACCAATATTCGTTATATTTTCTAAGTGTTGAAGCACCGCATTTACAACAAATTTGAAATTGGGCAGTAGTACCCAATCCACAATTTAAACAAGGTAGAATTTTACAAGTTTTCATTCTATTTTTATGAACTTTACAATATTTTGAATTTTTAACAGGTTTTTTGGTACAAATACCACTGGAACTGATCTTTAGGAACTGACACGGAATCATTGCTTTATATTTATAGTAATAATTTTTTATATTAAATAAAATATTTTTAGGTATAAAGAAAAGAGATAAAAAATGTCTGACACGAAAGATACTATAAAAAATTTATTATCCCTGTATAATACAGGTATAATAGATAAGGAATCACTAAATATGGCACTGAAATCATTAGGAGGTCAACCAAACAAAATTGAAGAAGAAATTGCATCACTTAGGAAAGAAGTTAAAGAAATTGCATTAGTTAAGAAAAAATTGGAATTACTTGAGGAAGAAAATAAAGTCTTGAAAACAAGGGCAACTACCAGCCAACCTTTTGAAGATAAAAAGATAGAACCAACTAGTAAATCTTTTGAAAGTTTTAAGAAAAGAAGAAAGCTTAAAAAACTTAAGAAAAGGCAAGCTAAAAAAGAATTAAGTCAAGATGATAAATACAAAAAACAAATGGCTAAAGTAATCCAAGAGCTGCAAGAAAAGCAGAAAGAAGAAAAAGAAGAAGACAAATTAAAACTAGTTGACAATCCAAAATGCGGATATTTTAGAGCATACGAAATATCTGTAAATAAATACAAAGATCCTCAGAAAGTATTTCATGATAAAAAATCTATTATTACAAAACAAATTATCAAAGAGCTGATAAAAACTAAAGGATTAAAGTTTCAATTAGCTCTTACTATAGATTTATTTAAAGATGATGGTTCTACCAAAAAATACACCACTGCAGTATTACACGGTGAACAAAATGCCATTTTGAGCTCTGAAAATATAAGTGAGTTTTATGACAATTCATCTGCATTTATACAAGAAAGTCTAGAAAGATTTACAAACACAGCATCTGGATTAGAAGTTGATCACTGTGTTAAGCTTTATTTGAATATTGCAAAGTATGAACCATTAAAAGGTTCTTCATATATTCCACTGCCTGAAGAAATAGCTAATAAAAAAGCAATAATAAACGTAAAAAATAACGATAATCAGTGTTTGTTTCATGCTATAAATTCTGCACTAAATCCTGCTGCAGATCACACCGATAGGTTGTCAAAATACCCAAGCATAGATTTTCTAAAAAAAGATAAAATTGACTTTCCAACTCCAATTTCACAAATTTCAAAAGTAGAAAAACTA